>JAVQJF010049294.1:0-22107 GCA_036023855.1 Gadopsis marmoratus
AAATACTTAACTGCATGAAGAAAGACTGTTTGTGTGTGTGTGTGTGTGTGTGTGTGTGTGTGTGTGTGTGTGTGTGACAAAGACATACAGAGTGTAACATACCGTATGCCTATGTGTGCACATGTGACCATATGTGTTAGTGTGGCGCACCTTAAAGCAACCTTGTGCATATTGAAACGCTATGCTCGGAGTCAGAGAGGACAATTACTGCAATGCCTCAGGCTCAAATCAGTATAAAAGGCCTGTGCAAGGCAACGTCAGTGACATAAAGCTATATGATGTGTCATTTTCAACTTTTTACTTTCACAACCCTTCCTCTAATCCTCTTAGCCCCCATATCTTTGGTTGTTTTCTTTCTTCATTCAAAGCCACTGCAGGCTGTGTGGATTCAGAGTGGATCACCGAAAAGCATACCAAGCATCTAGGGCTGTCTGGCTCATTACCTGGTGCACAAGGGAGAGCCATGTCAGAGCGAGCCGTCAAACCAACTTTATGGAACGCGTGTGTCTCCCTAAGGTGAATTCTGAGTAAGATAGAGGCACATCATGTTGTCAACTGTTTTCTCCTCTCTCCCCCCCCTCCCCCTGTCTCTCTTTACCCATTCCCCTGTCCCCCTTTCCCTCATGCTACCCGGCCTTGAATGGAACAGTGGATGAACTTGGGATCGAGTTCATGGGTAAGACAACTTGTCATTGGCTGTGCTCAATCTCTCGTGTGACTTACATGTCTAAAATACCACACACAAAACACACAATCCAGCACAACAAGGCCGCTCACCTTGGAAAATGAATGCGGCCCAGTCGCCATGGAAACACCGCGGTGGTGAATTAGGTGTATTCCGTCTGCATAAAGAACAGTACTATTAGAGAGGAGTGATGTAACGATGATAGAGCAATAACGACAGGCGGCAGCAGCAGTTCATGTATGAATGTGTGCTTGTCTGCCACATGTGTGTGTAGCAGCCATTTCTAATACGGTTACTTTACATGCCGTGTGAAAATTATTTGCCTGTGTTCTGAGTTTCTTCATCTGGATTTGCAAAAGAACTTATCTAAAAGCCTGTACAAATACAAAAAGTCTCTTAATGGAATAAGAAGAAATTAAAATACAATTTTAACTCTTTGGAATTCCATTGATATCACTTTAGGTACCTTTACGCCTTCCAGGTGGTTAACAAATCTTTAAAAACCAAATTGTCTAGCCCTGTTTCTTTATTAATGACACACTGTTCTTTGCCCAGAGGGAATATGCAGTTTTACCCCCCAACACACACACACACAGACTCTACCACGCATGTACTGTTTTTCAATTTCTCTTTGCCGTCTATTCCTCGCCCTCTTGCATCCCTTTGTGCATATGTAAAAACCAAAATTGCATGCTGTGAAGTTTCCCATTTACATGGGCTCATACACTCCTGTCACGTCACATGCTTGCTCCGGGAAATAGGCGGACAAGGAAGATGTTCTGAAAGAGAGAAGCCCTCCCTGCACACAACATTCCTCAGTTCAGTGATTTTAATCTGGGGACTAAATTAGCTCAGAATGCTACTGCAGGTGGGCGGATGCACTAGAGGAAATGAGAACAGGAGTGATCGATTGATATCTGGACAGCTGACAGACAGAAACACAGATAGTTTTTTGGGGGGGGAGGGGGCTCTGAGGTAAGCACTGTGCATCCTCACTTGCTTATCAGTTGTGTTCCATTATGACTTCCTCTTCTGCTTTTGCAATGAATCCTTTGAGAGTTGTTATATAAGTGCGATATGTGACAGACTGAGTCTGAGACAGTCAGTCAGAATACAGCAAAGCTCTGTTTGAAGTGGGATAGAGTGCTCTAAATATGATCCTGTCTTTTGATTATTATTTTTTTTTTTTTTTGCATTCTTTAGCCCAGCAGCTGGAGCTCTGTGTCTCACTAGTTTGCCCTGATGTATTTCAGGCTGAATGCCCCATTTTGTCATGGCTACTTTAGCATGGTCTTCATTATAGCACTTTTTTCAAGTCATATGGAGAGTGGTCGCCATGGCATGGCTGGCCATATGGGATTGTGTTGTCCTTGTGTCAATATGACATGGCTTAGCCAGTATAGCCGAGGCTGTTCACTTTGCTCCGTTTCCCAACATGCTCTTGCATGTAATTTCAAGAAAGCCTTGTAGGCATCGGGCATGAAAGGCCTGTAATGGTTTTATGTATAGACTGCATGTTGGTTTTTCCTTGCAGCCATTCAGCTCAGCTTTGTAGACAGCTGTTTTTATGTTTCATCTTTCCAAAAAAAAAGCTGAAGCTTGTCTCAGGTGGTGCTCCTCCGCGTGAGCACTGATGATGTGGCGGCAGGGAAAGATATTTCCCACATATTTCAAAGATGCAAGCATCAGTGAGGTCATTTCACTGATGGCAGAAGCTGGAGGGTTCACAGGGACACGGATATACAAGAACAAAACATGTCCACCGCGGTGTCCCAGACAAATTATGGAGTTGGTCAAAAAATCTGCAAGTCAAGAACTTGTTGAGAGTTCCACCGCTCAGAAGCATTTTAATACTAGTTTCAAATATAGGATTATTATGCATAATAGATCATACCAGATACATCTCAGAGATGTTATTATCAGTAATATTAGCTTATAATATATATCACCATTTATTATATGTTGGCAGATATACATAAAGACATTTCAGTACATTAAATCAAAGCTAAAAAAATGTATACGCTGCATTTGTATGTCTACTATTTTACCTTAATTTCTTCCAGTTCAAGTTAATATATTTTTACTTCAGTTAATATTTATAGATATTACTTATGTTTTACTTTCCTGTAAGGTTTCTTCTTTAGCACAACTCTTTTATAGCCATATCCAATGGACCCTAGATATGTGAAAACACAAATCTGTGTGCTTCTATTTAGATTTTCGTTTTATCATCCTCAAACATCAATATTGGCGTCAAATCAGATATCCAGCACCAGTCAGACTATAATGCACAATATCAGCCTAAACTAGTTAGTCACGTGCTAAATTGCTCTTTTTGAAATGAGAGCAAAAATGCCGGCAAAAACAACCTTAAAGTGTCATGATTTCAACTCATTATTTATCACATTGATGCAAAAAAAAAAAAAGAAAAATCATCCCCATAGCAATTCATCCGTTTGCCAGTATTAAAAATGCATTAGTGTGTCACAGCTGGCCACCCCCGCAGCATTTTCCTTGCACTGACTATTTTAATTCAAACCCATCCTGCCTCCTGTTCATAGGAGCTGAGTGGACAGTTTGGACTCTGGTGTGTATGTCTATATACACTGTATTTATCCACATATTGTAACGCCAGGATGTGTTATTTTTAGCTTTTGCCAGAAGCATTCTAATGTTATAAAGGTTTCCCACCGGTTTGAACTCAGTTCCACTACACTATCACTAAAAAGTGTTGATGTAGCACTGATGTAATGCAGAGGGAATGGGGAAAAAAAAGAAAAGGTGCGAACAGACAGCTTGGTTGCACTCCAGTGTAAGCTTTGAACACCGGATGCTCCCCAACAGTCACTCTGCCCTTAAAACAAGAGTTGGAAGAAGTTGATAAACCTGGGTAGACGAGCACGGATGAAGACGACCTCTCAGGAGAGTTTCCTGTTGTCAGCATCAAAAGCCACAAAGACAAGCCCTCAAAGGTCATGAACAGGTTGTGGTGATGCTTTCTTCACTTTACGCTGCAGTTGTCAAGGTGCTGAGATCAGACACGGGGGGGGGGGATTTATTGTTTTACAGCAATTGAGTAATGCCACAGGAGGTTGTGTTCAAGGTCATGAACGACAGTGGGACAGAGAAGCCTCTCCAACTCTCCACAGTGGATTAGTTGCATACCAAGTTGCGGGTTTTAGATTGCGGCCATTTTTGCCCGCTAGAACATCTGTCCTGATGTTGACCAAGTAGTGCAGCTCCACAATCCAGTTGCTCGGTCACACAGACAGATATCAGATAGCAGCTGCTTGTGAACTTAGGCCTCTGTTGCGGGTGTGCAGGGGTCTGACAAGAAGCTCCAGGAGCATTCATTTGCTGCTAATTCCTTGTCGCCATCAGTCTCCGAACGCCGACACACACGCGAGTACGTGCACGCACACCCCGCTGTGCAGACAGTCCATCGGTGTTGCCTGCTGGGTTTGTCTGAACGAAATGATTATCACACTTCAGTTAGCACATGTCACTGAGCCCTGCCTGTGTCTGCCACGTTTCTATCCCATACTCAAACACTGACATTTACTGACAGCAGCACTGGTCGCTTTATGCTAATACAGACTGTGGATGGATGTCTGTGTGCGACGCTGTGTGTACGTCCGTCCACTGCTTGTGTCCATTCAATATGTTAATTCATGATAAATGTCCTCCTCCCTGCTCAATCACAGCCACAGCCCCATATCCTTTGTGTCACAGTAGAAATTCAATGGCCTTATAACTGTATTCTCTTCTCCGCAGAGAGTGGTGACACCTACCAGAGGCAGGTGCTGTCCATCTTCAGCATTGCCTCGGGGATCTGTCTTCTTGGAGTGGCATGTATGGCTCTGTACCGCCGCAACAAGTGAGTGATGCCAGCCAGCACCACATTAGCAGAGTATGCCCCCGGCCTTGCAGAAAGAGCACTTTACTATCATGGCATGGAGCCCAATGAAATTCTAAGTGTGAGTCAGCTAGAGGATGTAACGTTTTTAGCAAGCAAAATTCTTCAGACAAAACAGAATGCACAGATAAAGGCAAGGGCTAGACTAAGTTAAGTGTGTGTGTGTGTGTGTGTGTGTGTGTGTGTGCATGTATGCGACTGGATAAGAGGGCACCAGACAGCACAAAAGCAGCCTGCCAAAGTCAATTACTCGCCACAGGGAAGAAGAAAGAAAAGGAATCTTATGTAGACGAAGAAACGTAATGGCAGACTGTAAAGGGGAGTTAATGGAGGTTGTGTTGATTAAATTGGTCTTGATAAGTAAGAACAGATAGTAGTGCACTGCCGGTCAGCGTGACCAGAGAGTCCGGGTAGGATGAATGCACCGGGAAATTATCCAAACCTTGTTAAATTGAATCTCTTTTCCCCAAATGTTGTTTGACAGTGCGGCTTAGATAGATAGCCTCCCCCTGCTAATACTTAAGTTTATTCTGCTCTTCACTGAAGACCTAGAATTTCATCTGTATCAGAGGCTTCAGAGAGAAGATTAACCAGTCACAGAGCTGCATTCTTGAGTGGGCGGGGTGTGGCGCAGGAAGTTAAGCTGTGGACTATCAAACCATCAGTTAGCTCACATCGTTGTTCTTTTCAACCAGTTTGGTCATTTGCTTCCTAAGTTTGAACATCTTGTCCCGTACTCAGGGAACATTTAACAGGCCTCAACTGCAGAGAGAGTTTAGCAGTCTAGTATTTAAGAATGAACATTTAATGGTGAATTAATATTTAATCCAAAAGTCTTAAGCATCAATTAATTTTTAATTCAATCAAAGTTTAATCAAAATAAAGGAGCGGACTCATATTTTATATTTAGCCAAGCTAAAAGATGCCATTTTACTTTTCTTTCTAACATTTTGTTTGGGCTTCTTTTATGGTGGAGATCAGAACAGATTGGATGCAGTTGTAGTGCGTAGGTGACAAATATAAGCTATTTATGAAGCAGGACAACTGGAAAGTCTGAGCCTAACCGGCACCATCAACATGTTCACTTCACAGCCTTTGATTATACACATTATCTACACGTGAAAATGTTACCAACCAAAGATGTTCCTTATAGTCTTCAAACTCTGGTGTCTCTGGAAGTATTTCTTTTCCCAGAATATTATCATGGAGGCATGTAATGGATTGTAATGGCCCGCATTGTCTTGATTAAATTTTCCCTTGTGCCAGACATCTACTCTATTAAGGCTATTTCTGTAGCCGGTTTGTGCGTTTTTCACCTCCATCAAAACTTTAGTAACAGCTCTGGAAAAAAGTGTGAGTTGCAAATTGGCTGGTGCTCATTTTGTCACTTTGACCTTTCAAGACGCTCACGCATGTACAACAAATGTTGCCAGGTCTCGTTGTTTCGCCGCAAGACAAATAGAAAGTCCTTAACTGTCTATTTTATTTTATTGTGGAGTAATAAACATTGCATATTCATTAATTGTCACATTTCCAATATACATGCCTGTCCACAGTGAATAGTTGTAAAGTGAAATCCTTTCCTGAATTAGGCGACTGGATGTGACATTTTACTGGCAGGATTTATCTCAAGGCTTATGTCCTATATGTGATGCATGTGCCGGTTTTCGCACAAATACAGTAAAGTGTGTGTCAGGAATAAAGGGTAACAGGTCGATAAATACGATCACCTACCTTTTTGTTGCCTGTGTGTATAAAGACCTGGCTAAGTGGGTGGTAGAAATCAATGAATGGACTAAAAACTGTTTTCAGAGCCTGTTATCATTAGACAGAAGGCAGGAAATACCCTGGTCACGGAGACTAGACACTTAATAAGCAAAGTATACCACCATGGTCATCTTTCCTTTTCCTGCCTATTTCCATCTCAGCATCACCAAGCCATCTCTTGTCTGGATTACCTAAGTTCAGTCGGAATATTGCAACCTCTCTCTATCCTCCACAGACGGCACAGGGAAAAACTCCAGGCTCACTTCTCCGATAGCCGCAGCCTGAGGGACTGCGGTGTCAATGCCTCCGGCCTCACGTCCAAATCTACTGCCAGGCTTCAATACAGCCTTCAACCCCAAAAGGTAAGCCTTTACCTATTATTGATTTATTTCCAGTGATATCTTTGTCATCATTATCATCGGTTTCATCTTAATACGTGTAGCACTTCTCTCAAATACAGGGTCTTGAGTGCTTGACAGGATGATGTATGATGTGTGTCTTGATAATCTCTCCACTGGCTGAAGCTTTTTGTTCACACTCACATCTGACATGGGGAATTATGGTTTAAAAAAAATACAGAGAGTGCCAAAACAGTTTTGCTGGTGCATCCGCCTGCTGTATTGAAGCAAGAGAAGTGCAAAATGGAACAATCAAGCAGCTCAGATGTGAAGAAGAAAAACAAAGTTACGTCATTAAATTATTGATTCATGAAGAAACACAATACCAAGACATGTTAGGGAGAAACAGTAATCTCATTTGGGCAGCTATTTCTCACTAACCCAAAAAACTAAAATAAACTCCTGGTTAAGTAAAAACGAACTGGCAGGGTGTAGACATAAAAGAAAAAGCATCTTAAAATAAATTACAAGCCACCACGCATGACATGCAGTGGCAGTACGGAAGCGAGACCCAGACGTTCATGGCAGAGCAGGTGGAGAACGTAGATGGCGCTGATACGGCTGACGTCTCCACCGTATCCCAAGGTAATTGCAGCCTAATACACACTTGTAAAGGTCTTGTCATAAGAGTACAACCACCATGATGCATTAGCACTTTCCTGAAAGCACCCTCTTTGTGTGGTGTTAGAAAAATGGTCACTTATTGTGTTTGTTTAGTATTTGCTCCTGCACACTTTTTTTTTCTTCTTCCTCATAAGATGTTATTTTATTGATTTTGAATTTGTTCAGTGTGCAGATGTCTTCCGTTGTGTAAGGAGGTTCCACCCATCATCGCCACTGTGCACCTGCTCTTTATAGACGTGGAAGCCTCTAGATGTCTCTGACCCTCACAAATCGCAAGAGAATACATGAATCAGCTGATGACACGAAGGTGGAGCGGCCGTATGATTACCAACGCGTTTGCTTCAGACACGGTTGTGTTTGTTGTTGCCTAAAATTCCTCATTCAGGTTCAGCCTTGTACTGAGGCTCTTTTAATAATGTAACACTGTCACACACTGAAACAAACGCCCCTCAAGCTAGCCCCACCCACAGATCTGCAGTTGGCACAATCTGAAAGCTTCTTGAGGGAGTCACTGGAAATTGTGGCTTTGAGCGGTTGACATCTAAAAAGTGGTACAACATTTGATGTAGATGTTGAAGCTGTAAAGCAGCTGTGTTTAAGTCGAATAAAAAAACTGATTTCAAAGAAGCCAGAATGCATGACGTGATCTCACTGCTGCACAGACAACACTGCACAAAAACCTTAGAAATGTAATAAGTCCACAAAGTTCGACTGACACCAAACCATTCTCAGTGCATCAGAGCCCAGTTGAATGTATTTCAGTCAGATGCGGGCCTATTCTTCCGTAGCACAATAGCAGGCAGGCTATTATAGTAACACCATGACTGCGAGAATATGGTGACGGGAATGTACGAGGGCTCAGTACGTAGCGAAGCCCTGTATCCAGCCACAAAATGCTTTCTGAGCTGGACAACGGGGAGGAAGCCAGGGGGAAGGCAAAGACAAAAATAAAGGACAGTAATAACACAACAACACAGGAACACAAGCCATAATAGAACAGTGGGAAGGAAGCTTAAGGTGGGATGTGAAAGATCACTGGCTGTAAGCAACCAGGAGGGGGCATGAGCTGAGGAAAGATTAACAATTGAAACCTATTTTTCCACAGATTTGACACAGTGACCCCAGACCACTGCTTCTCTCCCACCCACTCCCTCATCTCGCAGCCTTCGAGGGAGGGGACATGGGCTGTCTGTGCTGCAGCCACACGTGTTCTCTGGGTTTTCTGTAAAGGATGACCCTGACAAAATGGAAATACTCAACGAGGAAGAACAGAGCAGGGTGTGCTCGGCGTCAGAACACAGTTGTGTGCGTTTGAGGCAGCAAGGCGGAGGATGAGCCCAGTGAGCTGGAAACAAAAGGCTGGCTCTGTCGAGGCAGGTGCAGAGGGGAGGATGAAACTGAAGCACATTTTAGTCCGTGGCATCCACACCATCTCTGTGATCAACTGATGCACCACTCCAGTGTCTTTAACCTCCCCAAAAACATGCCAACTCCCTGAACTCAGTGTGCTGAGTAGCAATGCAACGACTTATGCAGTATATGCTGACATCATGCCATGATTTCTGCAGCAGTGCTCCAAGTCTGAGCCACCTAAGAACTCACTAAACCCTCGGCACCTTTTTAAAATAGGCACCTGGGCACCTGCTCTTCCTCTATACTACATGTACTTTACAGCCCTGAACTATTTAATCTGACTTCTCTGTGCACCTGCACATGCAGCATTTGTACATGCTTCTGTGCGTCTCCTCCATCTGTGATTGCCAATACCTATACGTATTTGCACATCTGGCAACATTCCTGTGCATCTGTTCCCTCCATCTGTCATTTTTCAGTTGAATAGTCACATCACTGTAAATACGGAGACATATAAACAGTTAGATATCTCATATATTATAATAGGATTCATTTCAAGGCACTTCTAAGGGAAAGTAAACCAAAAGAGAAAAGGAAATGTAATTCCATCGTTAAACACCTCTCACCTCCTCTGAGAGTTGAAACAACACCCCTGTGGCAATGGAATTGTGTCTCAAATAAAAAGAGATACGGTACACATCCATGAGACACACTGCACTGAAACAGACATGCACCGACATGAAAGCATAGGGGCACACAGACCAGGAAGACAAGACAGAAAAACTCAATTCCCATCCACCGGAGGCTAGAGTTGTGGTAACTAACTAGTCAAGCCTTACTCTAGGAAGAGACTGAGTCACCCTTAGGAATGATGCAAAGCTACGGGTGAGCATACTGTATGAATACTGCATGGGGTTAGAGAATGGTAAGGGCCACAGAACAGAGGGCCACAGAACAGAGCCCTTGTGTACCAAAATGCGCTGGTGTGCCACAAGGCTGTGTTCTGTTGCACCAAAGTCAATTTGACAGTAATCTGAGGTCATATGTTCTCAAAGACACAGTGTCCTATTTGTACAAGGCAATTTCTTACACCAAGAAAGCAAAAAGTATCATCAGCGGTGGCTAAGCAGAGGATCATTAACGCTGTGTTTGTGTTGAATTCAAATGCAAAGGTTTAAATATGCAGCTAGGGGACAGGTAATCAGTGAATTGGCAACCTGCTCTCCTTTTGAGTATTTTCAAATTAAGAGTAAGGATGTCTAACAAACGTTTGGTTTTTTTTTTTTAATCATAGTTTAAAAAAGAAAACATAATCCACAATGCCACCAGAGAATTGACCAGGGTGCCAGTGTGAACAGAAAATGGAGGAAGAATATTAGTGTTTTGACAGCAGTGGGGATGACGGGAAAGCTTCTGTAGCTATCGCCATGATTAATAAAAGGACAGGCCAGTGCAGCTTGAAAATTAATAACGTTGTCAGCGGTTACGAGCTCAGCGTTCAATCCTAAAACAACTGAGAAACATTTTGACATCAGGTAGAGCCAAAGTTGTGCATGCCATCCGTAGTGGGCACGTCTTGGCTCAGAGTGTTGACACCGTGTGAGCAGTAAACTACACGTGGTGGTGGTTTGTGCTGCTGTTGGCTCAAGGAGCGTCCTTCATGAAGAATGGCCAAATATCTCATCATGCACATTTCATGACCTGTGATTTGATGGTAATCCAAGGTGGACTAATGCTGCTCTGAATGCATAGGTTTTCCTTTGTCCTTGTTATGTGGTTGGTAGTCAACATAGTGATAGATCTTTCCTTTATCCTGGCAGGCTCCTGTATTTTCCCTTTGTCTCCTCTTGAAATAAATCCACATTGCGCTGTGTTTATCCAAGGCTTTCACAAGTGGTGCAAAACAAGGTAAAAGTGAAATAGGAGGGAACAAGTGAAATGGGTTACGCCGTGCAGGTCTGCCATTGTCTGCCACAAGCTATTTATTTCATCCCCTGACATAGATATCATCCTCCAGGAAAGTTTGCCACAGCAATTGTTCCAGAAAGTGAGGGGTTCTGCGCCCGTGGGGTATATGAGAGGGTGGCCAAAATTATCCTATTTTCTTGCACAACTAGTGAACAGCAGTAACAGCTCCCTGTGGGAGTCAGGGGTGTAAGGGAGAAAAAGAGGCTTATCGGGCATAAGAACCCTGAACCAGCTCTAAGTCACATGCAATTGCTTTAATGATGTACAATCGGACAGATAGAGAGGCCAGAGCAGGAAGTACTGTAACTGGAATAACAGAATTATCTCATGACTTGCTGTTTCACAGGGGGGTTCTTGGGGCATTGGTAGCATGCTGTGGCAGAGCTCTGTCTGGGGCCTGTTGTAAGATAATGGTGTTAATTCTGATAAGAATAAAGTCAGAGAATTGAAGGGGGGGAACTTCTTTAGGAAACCATTAATGTAATCTTGTGTGGGATTAATTCTTTAGTGCAGCGGGAGTGCTGTGAGGGCCATGGTGTAGTTTATTCACAAAGCGTCCCCTCTTAATCTGCAGTTTAAAATGTAAAGCGTAATTAAAGACACTCTGCCTGACTAAGGGGGAATACATCAGCGAGAGAGCATCATCAACCTGTCTGGGGACTTGCTGCTAAGCCACATACAGTATCCCCAGCATTATATATTATACACCCAGCTTATTTCCTGTGCTGACATACATAATCGCGTACACCTGGAGGGCTTGTTTTTGATCTTGATCATCATAACAAATGAATCCCAAGCTAAACTACAGTACAAAAACTGCATTTCTGGGTATTTTCACATCGCACGAGGATACATTCTGAAGCCACATGTTTTACCGCTTACTGTGTGCACCGCTCTTCTTCGCTTTTGCAGAGCTGCGGTTCTCATGGATCGTCTGTTAAAAGGAGCAGCGTGGCACCAGGCACATCACCGGCAGCCCCACCCATTCTCAGCAGAGCGCTGTCTAAAGGGAAACGCTTCAGGTAAAAATGGGACACCCTCTTACGTCCAGCCCTGTTACGTATCTTTCGCTTTCACCGCGTCCGGATTCAAGAGGCGGCCAAGTGAGAGGCGTAATCATCCTGCAATATGGTAGAATGCATAGACCTCAACATAATAAACAGATAATTTGTGAGACTGTTAGAAAGATTTATGGTGATGTTAAGTGGGAACAACTATGTTGATCATTGCAAACACCATAAGCTTTACCTGTGTGCACATACTTAGTGAGAATCAGATGTTTTATTGGGGGATTATTGCTTTGCCTATCTTAATAAAAAGACAATTAGAGTCTCTCAAAATAGTCTTTATTTACATGGCATGTCCCGTAAATTGAGCAAAGTGATTAAATGTGTACTCTGTGTTGACTACTGCACACTGAAAGGGAAAAGCATATAGGGAATCTGAGGAGAAGTGAATGCGAATGTGCGGAGTTAAACACTGATTCAACAAAAATTCCTTTCATGCCATCCTTCAAATGACAGAAGATTCAGCTAAATTAACAACATTTTTTTGACACAAGGGATCGTTGAAGCTGTTGAAATTTGCGATCACAGCCGCTGTTATCAAATGCCGCCATTTCAAATCCGCAGAAGAACGCAGGGATGTGGGTATAGAGCATGGTGCAATGGCCCTGTCTGGGATGTTTACAGAAAAGCTTCATTTGCTTTGATGCTACGGGTGCAGCCGCACTCTGACAACTAATGACATTCAGCCACATAACGTGCAAGAACTCATTTCACAAAGGTTTATTTATCTAAGCACCTATTACACTCATTGTTGGCAAATTGCTTAAAATGTTTGATTGCTGGTAAATGTCTACCTTTCACTTGAGCAGCATTGGAAGCAACTCTGGATAAGCGCGTTGTAACTGTACTGTTTAATGGGCTTCTAAAGAGAAGTCTGTGCATAAGGCCGTACGCAGTTATTAAAAGTCTCATTACGTTGTTACGTGCATTAGACAAGCTCTCATTGTTATGTAGCGAGGACACACAGTACACGGTGTACAGTGATTAGAGGCAGCTATGTTTGTGGAGATAATGGGGAAGTCAGGTTGTGTGTATACAGCCAGAGGGAGTTTGTAGATGTCTGGTTGACAACTCTAGTGAAAAACCCACTGAGGCAGCAGTTGCTCTATGTTTTAATGGACCAGTGCTGTGTCACAGAGGAAAATTTTTCCAAAAGGTTGTCATCTGTGGCTTCGGGGACGGTGCCAACTCATCCTCGGCTTTTTATTCTCCACAGTGGCATGCAGGTGCTTCATGGAGGGCAGCTGACAGTCAATCATCTGTTCAGCTTGTTCTCAGAGTAGGTGGAGGCAGGGGAGAACTAGACTGTGATGGATGATGTTGAGATGCTTTCAGTTATTGACCTGAGAAACCTGGACCACATTGTGAGCTATCGGGAGAAATGTCCCATAAAAGCATGTCAATAAGGTGCATAAATATTGCTGCAAAAAGTTACCTGTGTGTCATAGGCTTCATCACTGAGTATGAACGTGTGCGGATTGCTTCACCTGCTTGACTGTAAAAAAAAAACCCAACATCAATGTGCTAAAACAATGTAGACAATCACAAAAATGACTGAAAACACAGACATAAGACAAAAAGATGATCTGAGGCTGATGGGAAGAGTAGTTTTGCAGGTATTTGGTCATAAGCGACAAATAAAGCGCAGCTCACTTTGTTCTGCCTATTGTTAAGCATGTTTGCGAGTTGCTTTGCCAGCACAACCAGATGGAAATAACACCGTCCAGGTCGGAGCATAATCACCACACCGCCACTATTCAATCATTGTTTTCAGTTGTGATATTGTGGAATGTGATCAATCGCCAAGATTCCGTCGCCATGATTGGAGTAAGAGGAAATTGTAGTATAGCAGGCTAATCAATATGCTCAAGTCGAGTCAGTGAGCATTTGTTCTTCACATGCTGAGTAGACAGAAAGATTAGAAGTGCTGTGCCGGTTTATCCTGCTGATTCTGTGGGTGGGGGTGTTTACTCGGTTCATGTGACATACTGTCAAAATCCTAGCTCAGGTTCTTCGTTACATGTCATGCCCCTCCGTCTCCCAGCCTTTTCTGACTCTCTTCACTACTGTATGTCCAATAAAGGCATAAACAGAGAGGACCGATTAAAATATTGCTCTCACAGCCAGGCTTACCCATTTAACATCATGGGGCTGCACATTTAGTTTGGTGAATTGTAGAAATACGCAGCTGCCTTTCAGTTTTATACCGTTAAGATTTAACATTCAATAATTACGACGGCCTTGTGATTTTGTCCGCAAACTCACATTTTAATCTTTCCAGCTTTCTGTTCATCCTAATTAAAAAAATCAGCATGCTAATAGCCGCAAAACTGACATAATTCAGTGTTATTCATATCAACTTTATACAACATCAGTCGATACAAACACTAATGCTGGCAAAGACTACAGCCAACATTAGCCATGCTTATTGTTCCACAGCCACAGATGTTTGGAAATGATTATAGCTGAATATTTTTAGCATTTTTTTGTTCCAGTCAGCTATCAATTAATAACCAGACATCTACTGAGCGATATAGTTTACTGAGAGAATTAAAAGGAAAGAGGGAGTTCTCATCTTATCTTAAATTTCAGATTTAAAGAGACCACCACTTCATACACACCACTATTTTTGTAATGCCGCAATTGCAAATTATTCAAGAGCGAAAATCAAGCTGGGAGAATGTTTGTCTCCTGATTTGTGCTTAGAGCTTCAATACAAACGCATTTTTCACCCAGCAGTTATAATATGTCATGTCAAGCTGTTCGTGTGGTTCACAATCAAGTGACCTGCTGCTCACAAAAGAAACAGTAGCACGAAGGAGAGAGCCACAGTGCTGAAGTGTATTCAAGTGAAGTGAAAATTATTTATGTCTGTCTTTGGTCCAACACAAGCTGCGGAGTTGTGTGTTCTTGCATGATATACTCAACACATCAGCTTTGCAATATAGTGCAGTATAACTTTGATTCACATTTCATGTCATTGCTTTATTGCAGCAGACGTGCAGGGATCTGCTTTGAAGTCGACCACCTGCTGCCCGCAGAACAATTTAGAAACAGCACACCTATGTGGGAAGCACAGTTTCCAAAGACTGCCGCTTCGATCCTTAATGGCAGCAGGATGTCAACGTGTGCTGTTCATTGTTGTGTGGATATAAGAAATATGCCCCTGTGTATATATATACCATCATATAAGAAGATGCTCTTTAGCTTCATCAAACAGGCAGTACATTTTAATGTTCACAGAAAGAAACAGCGTTTTATATGTGTTCCGGAAGAACTGCCATCGTTAGCCATGCACGTTTCATGGGTCTGTGGATGGTAATGTCGGTCGCTCATTCCTTCTCTCCTCTGACTGAACCATGACAAATGTCAATTGTATTGCTTACTGGTAAATTACTATTCTTTTCACATGAATCTGATACTACAGTCTGATGCCTAGACTTCAGTACCAAGGTCATTGATACAGGGTCAATTGAATGTGGAATATGATACTATTTTCCCACTTAAACATCAAATGCAAAGTTCAGTCTACTCCGGTCCATTCATGAGCGTGGGAGATAAGAGATACATTTGATACAATAAATGGATTAGTGAGCGCTGTTTGAGTTGACGCAGCTTTTGTAAAATGGGTTTTTGTTACCTCGGTGATATTCGCCGCACCCTTATTGGTTTCCCTTCTGGTTGCAGGAGTAGCTCTCTTTCACTCAGTCCTGCCCAACAACGGAGGGAGACTAATTACTTCAGGACCCCACCCATTCCCAGAGGGAAACACAGAATAACGACAAATCTCATCGACGGATCCAGAGTGGCCGGCCACGTCTACAAACACCTGCAGGAGGATGAATCTACAGACGTGGAGTCGACAAGAAGGTGAGCCTTTGTCTTTTGTTAGTTTTCTCATCCACAAAGAGGAAATTCTCCTGCCCCACCCCCCCCCCCCCCACCCCCCCACTGCCCCCCTCCCTTTGTGATGAGGTCAAATACAGTGATACAGATCCCCGGCCTAACTGAGGTTAAGTTGGATTGGCAGAAGGATCATTTTGGGAAATCTTATGAAATCTGATCTTATGTGCACTCCTTCAAGTGGGACTGTCACAATTAATTTGGAGAACACACTTCATCCCAGCCCGCTCAACAGTATCATGGTGCTGGGGAAGTCCAAGATATGTCAGGCATATCTGTCTGTGTGTAATCCTCCCTACACTCGCCACTGGGCTGTCGCTAGGAGCGACAATGTGTGTTACATGTGTGCCTTCATCAGGGTGCAAAACACAACAACTGAGCCAAAGCTAATTACCAGATGATACACGTGACTTTCAAGATGTCCAGAATGGTTTGCTGTTGGCTAATGCTCGAGCATTATGTGGAAGCTTCATGGTCCACCTATTAAATAAACAATTACATTTCCTGTCATTTACAAGCTACATTTGGCTGTGTTGGCTGGCTGCAGCCTTCTAGAACAAGACTAGAAATTGCAAAGGATTCATTTCAGGCATTTACACGTCTTGGATTCTCCTCATGTTCATCCCGATGTCGAGTAAGGACAGCGAGTTGCCCTATTTTCATGGCTATCATAAGTGAAGCACAGCTACTGGCGCTGTTTCAGGAGGCATTAAAAGCAGGGAGGACTTTTTGGCACAGCCGCCTCTTGCCAGTTGGCTATGGGGGCCAACTGAAAATAACTTACATTTTAGAAGTACAGTCTGATGGTCCTCTCTGGCATGGGTTCAAAGAAGGTAGCCTGATGTGAAATCCTCTCTGACACGTTTGCTATCAAAGAGATTGGTCCGGTGTCCTCAAGGAGGGATGGGACAATCCATGTTGAAGCAAAGCTGCACATTATCTCACATCGGTTGAAACCTTTTCTTCAAATCTGGAAAGAATTTGTCTCACACTGTTCATTGACGTGCCTGTTTTACTAAGTACAATAATACATAATGTCAAGAAGCTCCACTGGCATTTCCTCTCAAACAAGTAACACTAAAAACATTGAATTATTTTAGGTTTTATTTACAGATGCAGAAGAGTGAGGCAGTCCTATTTAGCATATGACTCAGAAGCTGCCTAATTTGCCGTCAGTGTGTGCAGCTTGAGCGATGGCACTGCTATCAAAAAACGCCTGTCATTAAAGCAGCAGTGTCCCTCGTGCATTCCACACACTCAAATGTGCCTAGCAATGTTCCTATTAGCATGCCAACCTGATTGAGCATTACAGTGACTTGTAAGATACACAGCAAGCTGCCAAACTCTTTGTGACCTATTTCCATAATTTACATTTTTAAACAAAGCTCCTTAGAGCTCAGCAGTTTTTGCAAATGGTTGTGCAGAGAGATCCTCCAGGAGCATAACAGTTTCCCTCTTAACACACTCACACACACACACACACACTCACACTCACACTCACACTCACACTCACACACACACACACACACACACTCACACACACACACTCATTCATGAGCACACACAGAACAACAAACTAATACAGAAACTAGCGAGACTTCCTTATTGTTTTTTTTAAAAAAGCGAAATCTGTAAGCTATAGGCCATTAAATCTAACAAAGCTTTTACAAGTGTTTAGGAGAAGAGCTGGAATAAGAGGGCTCATCTTCTTGGGGATAAGATTGCATTTGTACAGTTAAACAATTTAGATCTCATTAGCCACTGATAATTCCCCCGCAGATCCATCAGTTGAGTACATTTCGCTGGCCGTCAGGAGCTTGAAATGACGTCTCTTTCTCAACTTACCAGACGTAAGACAACAAGCTAGCAAGCTTACAGCCCCCTCCTCCTCCTCCTCCTCCTCCTCCAGCCCCCACCTCTTCCTTGTTGCCATGGATACACCCTCTCATCTCTGGAAATGAGAAATGGGAGGTGGAAAGGAGAGTGAGAGAACGAGTGAGGAAAGAAGGAAGATTGTGCTGAGATGATGAGAGTGCAGCGAAGGAAAGATGGAGGCGCGGAGCACGGCTTGGTAGAAAGTGGGGGGGGAAAAAGGAGGCAAGTAAACACGAGAAAACTCTACAATGTTTTCAATTTTGTGACAACAAATCCCAGCAGAGTATTGTCAGTTTCATTATCCAGTGTCAAAACATATATTTACCCCTCGCAGATAAGGACGGAATTGAAGGCAAATTTGCTATGGGAGTTATTTTTAGATATGTTTTGATCTGCCGGATTTACCTCCAGCTTGCCTTCGCTCTTCTAATACCGAGGGAGGAGCGGGAAAGTAATTCAATTATTTCAACTTGGTTATGCTACAAACAGTCTCTGAAGGCTGACAATAACACTGGCTGTCTTCTAAGGCTGTGCCGGAGTGATTCTAAATGTGAATTGAGTCTTTAGTAACAATATTAACTCGTGTGCAAATTCGTCGCATATACAAACATACCCACTTGACTCTGGATAAGTTTCCCCACTCTGCTGTATTATTTTCACGCTGAACATGATCCCTTTCGAGCCTGTCAACGCCGATTCATGGTACTTCACTCCTTCGAGGCGCTGGATCGGAGGATGCATCATCATGCAAACATACGTGCCGAGTTTCTCACACCCACAAACTCACCTACATTCCCCCACAAATGTCTCATTACATGCCTGTCAGACAAGATGTCTACTGTGAGACCGTGTAATGGGTTCAAAAACCAAAAATTAAAACCCAAGTGCACACAGAGGCAATATGTATAATCTTTCCACACATTCACGCAGGCCAGGGTCAGGAATCCAGCGACTGTGTTGCTAAAGTCTTAAATAAGGAAGTCATGAGAGAAGGGATTTTTCAAACATTCATGCAGCAACAATACAAACTGCAGAGGATTATAAATAATTACACAAGATTATATAAGAACAATACCTAAATAATAATTTTGTTGGTGCAAGGTGAGTTTTTTGTGGAACTGTACAGGAAAGTGCCTGGGACAAAAAAGCCACAATATAAATTACTTGGTCTCTCATTCTCACCTTGCCATTTTCTGTTCTTTCTTCTGCCTAAAGGTGTGATTCTGCCAGTGGAAGAGTCGGTGCCCTCCTCAGCAGGACCACACTCTCCCACTTCACAGGCAGAAAGGGATGGACCGAGGTCCCCTGCACCCGCCTGGATAAGGGAACCTTCCTTCCACCCTCCCTGCGCACCCGTTCTGTGCCCATCATCCCTTCGCTCCAAGCGTGTGACCTCGAGGGCAGGAATGTGGACACGAGTGACCGGTACCAGAAGGGGCTCCTGAAGTGGCACCCCGTGCTGGCTGGAAAGACACCAGTGCCCATTAGCAATTCTCCCTCTCCCCCCTTTGAGACTGTTGTGTTGGTGCCTGGTGATATGCCCTGCAGTGTTAGTCCCCCTGCCACCACCACTGTTACACTGGGCTCGGAGAAGGGTCTCGGCTCCACACAAACACCCTGCTTCATCGAAATTACAGTGGGACTCGCGCATGAATTAAAACAAAAAAGCCTTTCCAGCCCCATGAAAATGTCTGGGTCTCACAGCGAGATCCACGGCGGTGGCACAAACACTCTCGAGGCTGGAACTGTGCAGGAGTCAGAAGGGAAAAATGTCCAATATTCAGCCAGAGCTCTGCACACAGGCAGTGGCAACAGAGGTTTGAAGGCAGCAGCCCAAAGAGAAGCCCAGGGACTGTGCCAAGGTCAGACATCCCCCGTGTTCGGCGGCGCAAACTGCTCCTTGGCCACCAAAGGCCGCAGCTGCAGAGGAACTGGAAATGCTCATGCCAAGCCCTCTGCAAGCTGATTGGGTTAATTCTGTAAAGCTTCAAAGACACTGTTTCCAAAAACTGTATACCTTTGTCGGTGGCACAGGTTAGCAGACGGAAGCATCTGTGTGACCACATGGACCAACAGCAGATTGAACTGCAGAGGAAAAAAATACTGACACAACTAAAGACATGAAATCATAAAGAAAAAGAGACAAACAAACACACTTTGTGAATAAATGTGACTCAAAAAGGAAAACAAAACCGTGACTTGAGTGAGAGCTTGACTTAAACAGTGTATTGAAAAAAAATGCCACTATTTAAAAGGAGCTTCTACTTAGAAACCAAAATAGTGTCATCTCTATGTTGTTTCTCTATTGTAAAGAAATGAAATTATATATGTCATATAATATATGTCATATAGACGTATATATATTTGACTACAATTGTGACAAAATAAAGACTAAGATAACAGTGTTAATTAAGGGCTTTGTTCATCTCCATTTTTGCTACAGAAGCTGAAGAATGTCTATTCTTGTAAATTGTTTTCTATACTAGGCAAAGTAAAGAAATCAGTGTACCATATATGTTCCAATCACATACAACATAAAATATGCAACGGTTAGGACAAAATTAATCAGAGTTTTCCCCTTGCCATCTCCATGGCAACAAACACCTTTGGCATGCGCTTCTTCTGTTTGAAGGGGTATTTCACTGCTGGAAAGATGCTCTTTTCATAAGACTGGGCTGTCATTGCAGTAGAAAGATGCAAATATCTTTTTTAAATTGGTGCTACATGACCGGAGGAAACTGAGATAAAGCTCAAAAGGTAGAAAACCTACCACAACCAGAATGCACTGGGCTCGTTGCCTACCAAGGCAAACTGTATCGTTGCCATGTTAGTTAAAAAACACTGTCGCTGTAGCACTTACTCTATGCTCAGACGTCTGCTCAGCTCTGCTCCGCTTTCCTCACCGGCTGGAGGTAAGTAAGTAAGGTGCAGGCAACATGGAGGGATGTTAATCATTGTTTATGCATATACTAATTACACAAAGTTTCTCTTTAAGGGTGGATTTAATCATGCACCTGTTTAGCCATCCCCCATCCCCCAACCCTAAAAACCACCACACTAATTAAGTAACCTATAGCTCATTATTTTTGTCTGTGTGCATGTGTGTTGGGGGTCGGGGGAGGGGATGTGTCCAGTGGAATAAATGAGGGTAAAGACGGTGCAGAAGGAAAGAGAACGTACTCATGCTCCATACCAAATGAGCAGGGGATGATCGTTAGAGCTTTGGTGATGGAGCACTAACACTGTGTATGTGAAGAAAAGGGTATTTCAGTCTATTCTTATTTCCCATGATGCACTTTATACAGTGTCCATGGGCTATAAACACAAAAGAAGATTCACTGTTTTGAATTATAACAATGGCCATGAGGTTTGTGGATGGAAATGAAGCACGGCAGCACACGAGTCGAGTAGAATTCTTTATTTATGCCTCATTTACGTCAAATTCAGTATATCTCAGTTTCCTCCCTTTTAGGTTTACAATGACTGCTGGCAAGGTAAGATGTACAGTACTTACAAATGGGTATTACTGAGATTTCTTCATCGCTGCTCTGCAGAATAAAACTATCTTGAGTCTTTAAGAAGGTTATTTTATAAAGATTAATATGAACTTCATTGATCCCCAAGGGGAAATTGAGCCACGGCGGCTGCAAAGGAAAGATAAAATTACCATAAATAGAAAATATTTAGGGTTCTAAATAAATACAGTGACTGTTGGCTAGACAGAATTCAGCACACATTTCACAGACTTCCCAGGTGTTTACAGATGTACACACTGTTTACCCTGCAGTGCAAGACCACAAAGGGAAGGTAAGGTGTGCAAATACAGATGAGTGCCAAATTCAAAGAAACAGCTGAATAAATAAGTGGAGAAATTTAATGAATGCAAATACTTCCATATAAGGCACAAGGGCTCACTGAATGGTTTGATCAGTATAAATATGATGTGAATTATGTATGCTGTGCCCATAATAGTCATCGGATCTCAACCCAACACATCTATCGGAGACAGCGCTCTCCACCACCATGAAAACATCAAATAAGGGATTATCTTTAGGAAGAATTGTGTTCTCTATGCGTCACTGTCTATTCACAGTATCATATTTATGATTCAGACGCACATATCTTCATCGTGGCTGTTTTGTATTGTTAATAAATGTAAACAATCTGTACACATATCTGTGGATAGGACCATATGAAAAACATACGTTTGCATTTTACACACAAAATGTTCAACATTTCCTTCATTTTGTTCAAAAATCCTTTACATAAACTCTATGTGTCTCTTCAGATGTAATGTAATGTCCATCCATCCATCCATTTTCCACCGCTTATCCGGGGCCGGGTCACGGAGGCAACAGGCTAAGCAGGGTTATCCACACGTCCCTCTCCCCAGCAACACTTTGTAGCTCATCCCGGGGGACCCCAAGGCGTTCCCAGGCCAGTTGGGATATATAATCCCCCCAGCGCGTTCTGGGTCTACCCCGGGGTCTCTCACCGGTTGGACGTGCCCGGAAAACCTCCAAAGGGAGGCATCCAGGAGGCATCCTTACC
>JAVQJF010049299.1:0-38742 GCA_036023855.1 Gadopsis marmoratus
TTTTTTTTATTAAAAAAAAAATAAAAAAAAAAAATAATACCACCAAAATTTTTTGTTAATCATTTCAAAACCAATTTAAAAAAAACCCCCCCCCCCCCCCCCCCCCCCAGGTATCATCAACAATAATGCCGTGTGAAGCTCAATGAGGAGATTTGGAAAAAGGAACTTTTATCAAAGCCTGCAGAACTGTGAGGAAAGGATGGAAAAGGAAGTAGAGAGAAGCCTCCATAAGCATTTGGATGGGGTGAGGCACACTGCACACACTTTACTGGGGTTCAGGGCTGCTGTGAGGTATACATTGTGCACACAGCAGCAGCCTCTAGCGTTCTGAAAGGGCTAATGAACATGGCGTGGAGCTATTTATCCCTGCATGTTAGAGGCTCTCGGCCTCACGCTGAGAAAGTAAATGCTGGAAAACCACAGCGGGAAATGTCTGAATTTCACGCTGGGAAAACACCTTTAAAGTTACTAATCCTGCAGGGGCAAACCTGAGGAGATTCTATTCTGATGTGCACTGTCGTACTAATCGGTATACGCCTTCACGGGCTGTGTGTGTGTTTACATTTGCACTGTGTGTGTGTGCGTGTGTGTGTGTGTGTGTGTGTGTGTGTGTGTGTGTGAGAGATGAGACTGACTTTGTGTGGCAACACTGGTTTGAGGCTGCGGCTGAAGTAGCTGAAGCTGTCTCCGTTCTTGTGGACCTGCACTCGTTCGCCATCATACTTGATCTCGGAGTACATCCCGTTGGGGCATTTCTTCATGGCGTGCTCGATGGATTTGCATGCCTCCGCCTGAAATCACAAAGGAAAACAATAATTTACCAAGATCTCAGCAAGGGGGCACATTCTCATGAAAACTACTTTTCATTAACATTGTCCCTCGTCGCTCCAGTGGCAAAAGTGAGCCTCTCTTTTGTATTCTACTTTCACATACCCTTAAACGATAATCAGGTTGTTTTACAATTTGCATCTTATTTTTGGCCACTATTCCCGTCAGCAAGAACATTGTACTCATCAAGTTAACAGCTGGGATATGGGAACATAACAGTGGAATAACTGAAAAGAAGTCGCACAGTCAGACGGTCGGACAGGTTGGAAACAATCCCTCAGGTTAGCCAAACTTATTTGGAAGAGAAAATGAAGGCTAACGGTAAAATTACTATTCAAACTGCCTGCTATAAACATCCATCGCAGTATCACACGACTTCCTGGCCCCTCGCTTCCAGTTTCCCCTCCGGATAAAGTGCTTTAGATTCTACTGGCTTGTTCACGTGTCCGATCGTCTCACTGCTCGTGTTTCTTGACCCGTCAGACTTGGTTGTAGAGAGGATGCCGCGCCTCCAGATCTCAGCAATTACTTGGTTGAGTACAGTATTATCATAATCAATAGAAAATAATGATCACGAACTCGATTCTCTGGTGGACATGTGTTTGTGTCATTGTTCACCTGAGACCTAATTCATCCTTCTCACTATCGTAGCAGTGGATTCTGGCAAACACTAATCGGTATGATTATGCTGCAATCTGACTGCACCAACCGTATTTCAAAGCTCACCACCCTAAAAACTGCACGTGGTTTCTATGATCATGTCCATACTCTTCCTGACTTAATTCCATGCGTCACCCGTCCAAGCTCACGTTTTATTTGCTCTGGCCCCTCTCGCATTCAGACTGATTTCTTTCCGGTCAAGTGCCGCTGAGGCATATTCGTAAGCAACCAAGATGGCTGGCGCTGATGGGGAACGTTCCGAATGCCCTGTTGTGTCAGTATTAAACAAACTGGATGGTATATTTTCTCTAAAAGAAGAACAAACGGCTGAACTTAAAGCTTTTGTTTATAAGAAAGATGTGTTTGCCGTACTTCCGACAGGATTCTCTCAGCGCTACACATTTCGCTGCTCTGATTGGTTGTAGGTCTGTCCAATTGTGTCCAGAAGCATCTTGGTCTGGGCCCGTTGGAAATCGAGATTGAAGGTTCCAGACTACTTCGCTGTTGCGAATTGGTCCAGCTATGTCAGGCTAGTGTCCACTGGATGTAACAGGAAGGTGAAGTAGCTTCTGCAAACTACATGTTTAAAAGAGAAAGAAATTGAGACCGAAAACACCAGAAGTTGCAAGATCCTCTGGGAAATTGGACTGCGTTATTCATTTGTAAGCTGATATAGCTGCAGAATATTCTACTGCATTATCTGTGTAATTAAAAGTCTGCTGTGTAATGTGCAATTTAATGGTCTGTAGGTTCTGTGGAAAACACATTTTAAACCATGCTGAATTACTACTTGCATTTAAATAAAGAGGATAGTGGTGCGTTTACAGTAGAGAGTTATCTGTAAGGTCCAGCTGCTGCCTGTGTGGTCAGCAGGAAACATCATATTCTCTACATCTAATGTGAAGGAATCTCATTCAATCTTCTGGCAGGCCAGCCTCACAGATTAATGGTCAGACCCTCCTCCTCTTATTGAACGTCTGTGTGGAGGCGCGTTCGCTCGGTTTAAACTAAAATCATCCATAAACTTTACAGAAGCAAAATGTAGAATTGCTAAAGAGAAAAAAGAAAAAGCAATAGCTGACATTCTGAAGTGAAATAAATGTGTTTGATCTCAATGTCTTCCCTTGCATACAACAGCGTCAAAAGCTACTCGAAGCCTTTGAGCTAACATCTATAATAGAAGTCAAAAGGTGCCTTTGGTATTAGGAGAGAATATCCCATTAAATTACTTCAACAATGCAGAGGGTCATATCTTATTCTTAAACTCTTTTCTTTTGAAAACCAAAAGGTATTAAAGCAACAATGACGGTTTTTATTGGAAATCTATTTCTAATTTAGTCTGTTTGTTTTCACAGATAACCCACATACATTGCCCAGAAGCAAAAATTGATTATTAGAGTATTGGCCCACTGCTGGATGTATAATGTATAATGAATCAGCAATTAAATGAGGCCATTACCTGACGGACACATAATGTTCATTTGATTCATTCTGTATGTGCACTTGGGTCTCAAGTAATTCGTGAGGTCAGAAGTCCTCCAAGGATGGGAAGGATTTAAATTTGTAGTCAAGTAATTACTAAAGTAGTGGTCATCAGAACAAAGTGGATGAAAACCTGCTCCTCTGTTTATACGCCAAATTCCCTCACACTGTTTAGTAATGCGACTTCCTGAAATCACTGCGCTTTAGACAAGTCAGCCTCGCATTGAATCACATGAAGAATGAAAAGATATGTCAAGGAGCCTGTGTGTATATATATATATATTTTTTTTTTTACTCACCAACATCGGCTGAACAGGGGTCATGAGCGAAGCCTCCACCGTGAGAAGTTTCCTGGGTCCTGAGCCGTTGGACGCCTCCTGCTGATTCCTCAACACCCGTTCAATCACGTCGCCCAGATTACGTGAGGCCTTGAAGGCATCGTAGGCATTTGGATCCACAGCATCCAAGCTGCGGAACAGGCAGCAATGACAGAGGAGTTTCAAGGTTGGTATGAAAATATAACCTTTCTCCAAAGTGTTTAAAAGAGCATGAATATTCATTTTTGGCCAGAAGACACTTACACATGTTTTGCTCCGGAGTTCATCTTCAAGTCGTGTTTAATAAGTCGAATGATGCATTTCAGGTCATTACCGGTGCATCTATAATGACAAGAAAATGCAGATTATTGCGGCGGGTGAGATCGTGAAGCAAATGCTGGAGAATTACAGCATCTTATTAAGCAGAAATCTAAGCAGTTCTAAAATAATATTACATAAGTAGCAAATATAAAATAATTACCTGGTTGTACTGTATACCACAGGAATTAAGTAATTGTGAAAAAAAAAACCTGGCGTCTTCAGCCGCCATTTTGAAGACTAATGTGTGAGACGGACAGGACAACTTCAGCTCATGTGGCTTATTTTGCCCTATCAGTGTCATACGACAAGTAGACCTTTTATTCAGTATAGTACTAAATAATGCTGCTGTGTGTCGACAGCTACACAGTCCAACAATACCAACAACAAAAAAGCAGTGCAAGTAAAACAAGTGGACACAAATTATCGCAACATTTACAAATACTGTGAACAGGAATCACAGAATCCATCTCGCTGGCTTTAACGCAGGTTTTTAGTAAAATCTTCGCTGTTTAAAAAAAAAAAAAAACTACTTGAACTGACAGATCTAGCACAAAAATAAAAGTCATCATGTGGAGGCTACAAAAGACAAAGCCAGGCATGATCACATGTTATTAGCAACTAGTGTTAGTGTATTAGTACATTGCTTTTAGGATTAATAGAACATTAAAGTTTATGTCAGTTTGAATGAACATGTACTTAAGAGCGAAATTAGCCGTTTCTCACCTTAAGGATAAGGCTAGCATTACCAAAACCAGCAAGGCATTTGTCTGTCTCTATGTTTTCACTCTTCCCTATCTGTCTATGTTGCTCAGCCACTGGCCCTTTTGTTCCATACTGAACACATAACGTTTTAATAATGGGTGATAAATCTATAGTTTCTTTTTCATAAAAGAAGTCAAAGTAATAAAACAGCTGCACACTGCAGTTTGTAGCAGACGAAATAGTACATTTTGTGACGTAGTGAGAGGACAGGTGGTGGCAGGAGAGTACGTCCCGCCGCCCGCTGGCTGCAGCAGACACACTCAGCTGTCAGGCATCAGCTGATGAACGCTGAGGAGAAGAGCGGAGTTAAAAGGGATTCGGAGAAGTACACGGGGAGAGAAGCAAGAAGGACAGAACGACCGAAATCTGACACTGGCAATTGTATAGGAAGGAAAGTGTGTTTTTTTTGGTTTTGTTTTACCGCTGGACAGCGGTCTGTATTACGAAATACAAGAGGGTTGAAATATACCTGTTTTTGAGTTGAACCCTGTCTCAGAGTGATCACTGGCGCACGTTCACCACAGCCGAAGCCGGCTGCGGACTGATTCCACCTCACACCACGTCACAATTTGTTGGGGACAATTTTCAGCTGCTAGTGAATATTTACGGTACCGGGATACGTGCAATACAAGCTTACAGAACTAAATTACTCTAGAATAAAAAGCAGTTCTGCACCCTCGATGCTGTGTGACACTGCCGGGTCACCTAAAGTCTCTACACTGAATCATGTCACATGATTGTCCACGTTGCTTTTGGATCAGCTGAACACGAGCCTTAAAATGTTTTTAATACAGCAACTCTGAAATACTTCATTTTACATGATCTGTGCTGTTTCACTACTCTCCCGGGTTAATATGAAAATCATGATGTACTGTTTTACTTTTTGGCAATATCCTCCAGCTCGGTCTGCTGCTCATCCTCCTTGGTCAGCTGGGCGAGGCGGGTCAGGGAGGCGTCCACTTCCTGGATGGTCAGGAGGCTCTTGGTAGCCGCAGGAAATGATTTACTCTCCTCAAAAAACATCCTCACCGTCTCAGACACGTCGCCCTTAATAAAGAAACGACACCCACACATATTACAAGTGTCATTTTTGACAGTTAGTTCCTCTGTCATCATGTTCAAGAAACAATGTCAGGAGACTATTATTGGCCCAGAATGAAATCCCCTGACAAATGTATTTTAAATCTACAAACATCAATGAACCTGCTTTGAATAATGGCGGGTGAGAAGGGTTTTAGTTCAGCATGTGGTACACATTTGCAAAGTCAAATCACAGACCTGCTCCAGATCGCGCACCATGTCATCCTGGTTGCATTTGAATATGCGGCTAAAGAGTTTTACGATCTGCTTGTCGTTGAGGTTGTAGACACTTTTTATGACGCCTGGCAGGAGCAGCTTCACTGTCAGGTACAGATCTCCATGGAACTTATCTAGGATGGAAGAAAAGAACATGCAAAACAAACATGTTGGTAGATTCTGTCACATGGTGTCGTGCTGAAACCTGCCCACAAACACAATGTGAACACAAACAAAACTGATTAAGACACCAACCTCCGCCTGAGCCCTTCTTGAGGAACTTTTCAATTATCTGTGTCTTGACATTGTAGCTGTTGTGTTCCGCCACCGTGGCACAGAGCTTGCGAAACTCTCTGAGGAGGCAGTCCTTGTGCTGGAGGTCACAAAGCTTTGCAGACAGAGGGCTGCCTTGGCTGGCTGTGGCAGGGGAAGAGGATGGTCCCGGGCTGCTGGAGCTGCCAGCCTTCGCAGCTGACAGGACAGTGAAGTGGAACATTACGAGTGATGAAACCAATTACACACAGCAAGTGCTTCTGCTTGGACTCACAGTGGAACTAAAAGTTCAAGGTCACATTACCCTGGTTTTAACACTTCAAATGATTATCTGTTAGATTCAGAATTTACTGGCCACCTTTAAGGTGACATTTCAGGTTCTGAAAAATGTTTAGTCTTTGAACAATATCAAAGTTTTTTGACAAATACATATACAAAATGACAACAGTTACATTACAGTTTGGAACTGTTGTTTCCAAAAAACACACATCCATATTCATCCGACGCAAGGGACGTCCTGTCCTAGTTGTGCCTCTCAGTCTGCATACAAATCAGAGTTTTCCCTGCCTACCCGAATTAAAGGCTGCCATTATTCATGCTTGTGTTTTTCAAAAACTCAAAATATAAAGTTTATTACTAGTGCCTTAAATTGTCGCTGGAATTATGAAACATAGTATAGCTGCCACACTTTTATGGATGTATTGGACAAACACGCTGAATGGTAGATGGACTTGTAACAGATTGGTCTCAGTCATCCATTCACATTCAGAGGAAAAGTAGCTGCCATGCAAGGTGTTGGCCACCAGTGGGAGCAACTTAGGGTTCAGTGTCTTGCCCAAGGACACTTCGACGTGTGGACAGGAGGTGGCGGGATCGAACCATGATTAAAGCATACAGCATATTATAATACTTGAATCCACTAAAAACTGGATCTTAACTAACCACACAGCTTAGTGCTTAATCTTATTGTTGCTGTTTTTCCTGCTTATATCACAGGAACCTTTTATGGTGTTCTGCATTGTGCAGATAACTTTTAACATCTTCAGTTGTCTTACTGTGTTTGTGTTCTGTGATGTTTTGTCTTTAGGCTGCCTTTCTGCCACTTGTGGGGCAGTGAGGATCTGAACTTAACTGAACTGTATCTATAAAGTTTGGCTGTACATTCTGGATCTTACCGTCATTATTTCTCAGCATTAAAAAGCCAGTTCTTTGCGGCAGATGCAAATGCTATTTGAGCCAATGTGAGAATAATCAGACTGAAGTTTTTCTTAACACATTTTTTCTGATCCAAGATGTTCATCCACTTTTGTATAATGTTCCTTGCTTCAGTTATTTTTGTTATAATATATAATATATCGTCTTTGTGAATGGCTTTAGAGCAAAAAAGAAACCACGTGACCTGAGGTGTCACATCTCACCAGTGAAGCCTGAGAATTTGCGTGGAGCGTTGACAGTTGGGTCAGCAGGAGGAGCCATTAGCTGGCCGCTGGTGTTCATCTTGGCCTGCACCTTCTTCTTCGGACTTGCATTGACTTTGGCCATCAGGTCTAGAAGACAGAAAGACAAACGGCTTTAGAACAAAGAAGGAGCCATTTGACCTGAGGTACCATACCAATTTCATTTTTCAACATACAAGTGAAACAACAGCTTAAACAAGAACAAACATGTGAACACTGAATAGTTAGTTAGTATCAACGCTGCACTGTAGCCTCTGGTCAGTTTCAGTGACTGCTGACTTTCCAAACATTTAACAGGAAAGTCTTCCTTTTTATGGGCTCCCTAGAAAGGCCAAAGGTTTGAGTGTGTGCGTATTGTACCTGAAACGTGTTTATCAATGAGCTCCTTGTCTTCGTCCTGCAGCTCCTCCCAGCCCTCCAGATCTGTGATGTCCTCAATCTTCTTCGTGGCGGCCCTTGCCCTCTCCAGCTTCTCAAATATGCACTTCACATGATACCACTCTTTCATGTCCCCTGCAGACTCGCTGAAAGGGTTTGGCACAACCTTCCCGATGCGGACTATTCCCTTTTGGATTTTGTCCTTGCACTTCTTACATCCTGCAGTACCGCGCTTGGCGTATTCCACGATGAACCTCTGCTCTGCCATATCTGGCAGGTTGGAGAAACGCAGATTTAGGGAAAGCAGGGGAGGGTCGTTTTGGAGGAGCCTGTGTTTATGGGATGCCAAGGAGAAATTATGGATTTTCCGGGCGAAATTTAAGTCATGTGCAGTTTGAGGTGGATGTTTAAAGCGTGAAGACACAGAAAAGGCTCTACACACTTTCCAGAGTTGCTGACACCTTACAAATGTCCCAAGAGGTTTTAGGCCTACACAGACAGTCTTGTGAGCTAAAATAAGTGGTCTCTGCATCCGGTTGTGACGATGGGTAAGTTACAACCTAAAGGACGCAAAAAGGGACACAATGGTTAATCATAACCGTCACTCATCAATTGATATGTCCCCTTACAAACTAGGGTTCAACATTAACCGTGGCCACCAAGGTTCATCCCTATACTGGATATAATTTGCCTTCGCTAAAAGCAACGTTACACTTCCACAAACATCTCGATCCCAAACTGAGAAACTGTGAGAGAAGATGTGTTCGCCAAGAGCTTTCGATTTAAATTAATTAGTATAAAAATAGATGTTCATTCTGGTAATGTCTTTCCACGCATGGGAAGTGTCACAGTTAAGGAAGGCTGTGTTATGTAAAGCTGCATTTTCTGTATCGTTCTGTTCTGTTCCACCACATTTAGGGGCTTGGTGGCCCGTCGGGCTCGTGCTTGAAAATATTAGCGTCTATCCCTGCGAACAATGAGGGGCGGCCATCGAAATTCAAACGCTGGTTACATTAAAATAAACACCATAAAGAGTGCAGGGTTAGCGCTATGCATAGTGACATAAGTGGTAGGCTACGAGTCCTGCGAGCTTTGTAGTTTTGGGAAACGTTATCGAGGCACAAGCCTGTTGGTGTTGGAGAACTACAGTTGTGACAAAGGAGATGGATGGTGTGTATTTAGTTGCAATAAAATGCCTGCTAATCCAACCGTAGCTGTGCAGAATTCGACTGTTTTTTGCTGGGGGTTTTTTTTTTTTTTTGCCACTTTCTTTTAATTACAAATTGTTTACCACAGGTGGTGGAACTTTAACATGGCCAACGTTAAGACGCACAAAGTGCTTATGTGGCTCAACATTTTAACAGTAAATTAGACTTTATCGGCAACTTCGTCTGTGCGTTTAAAAAAACAGCGTCTCCGTTTATCGCTGTAAAGTTTTAAATAAATCCAAACATTAGCGTTTAGTGTACACGATACGTGTAACTCTGTGGTGACACGAAGGCAATTGTTAGGCTAACTAGTTGATTAGCTTTAGCTTCTCTGTTCCACATACACATGCAGACAGGCAGCCTAGCTAGCTAACAGATTGCACACCAGCTATCCAAAAATAAGTTGACATGTCGTTATTATCTCTGCACATATTCAGTCACCGTACCTTGAAGTAGCTTAGTAAGATGTGATAGCACGGCTTACATTTCTACTACTCCTTATTGTTGTTAGCAAAGCAGTGTCAAGTACACGTCAATTACAGTCTGATGATAAAACATACTTCCGGTGTGGCTCTGCAAAATAAATGCAACATTACCGAGAAAGTTGAATTAAATGCCTTTCGAGTACATCTAGCAGTAAGCCGTGCTATTATACTACCTCGTGGATAATTGGCGCTACAGGAAACGTCAGGTCAACGCTAATTGGGAGGATTCATCCTCTGGGGACCGTGAATGTCGGTACAAAGTTGCATGACAATTCATTTAGTAGATCAGGGTATATGCAGGAAGCTATATTCCAGACCTATTAAACATATTTTAAGGCTGCAACGCCACAATTTGGAACAGGTTATCAGCAGCACGCCTTAACTTATATTTGCAGTACTATACCAGTACATTTAAGGAACCTCATTTAGGTAAATGGGTGACATTTGTGCTTTATTTCGAAAAATAAATAATAACATTTCCGGTGACTCTCCTGTTAATTCGGATTAACTTGAAGCAACTAGGCAACGCTAACGCTAAGGGGCTACAGCATGGGCAGCAGAGGAGGCTTCCATAAAGAGGTGGCAGACCTTTAAACATGTGACAGGATGTACCTAGCGCCATCTGCTGAACCGGAGCACTTAACACATACATCGCTAACTCGCTGGTTTTGAAGCGACATAGGCGCTGTAAATTACGCACCAAAGCGTAAATGTAATTTAGAATTGTGTAAATGAATAATCTACTGTTGTGAGATGACTGTGATAGACCATTACCCACTAACTGTGCGTTTAATTTAACTAGCTACGCAAGTAATCTTAAAAGAGATGACTTAGAACGCCATGCCTGCATTGGTAATTGGGCATTTATCCATTAAATAGTATGCTATGATTCATAGGAAAATGTAAAACCGATTTTTTAAATAACAGTTTTGTACAAAAGGCAGATCTATCAACATGTGAGCGTTTTGAGCTATTAATGGTCTAACATTAATAATTATAATAATAATAATATTTTGCGAGCAGTAAAACGTATAAAGAAAATCAAGTCCCAATTGTAATGTTTCCTGTTTGCCCTCAGTGACTTCCGGAAATGGTAGATCAATTAGACAATCTTCATCACTCATTTATTAGACTCTTGGTCTAAAAGTTGTGCTGCAGGTATTTTACCTTAAGAGGTTACCATTATTATATATTATTATTATTACATTGTTGGTGCCTATGAAAACATTTGACACACATATATAAATTATAACATACATGTTCGACGGTACCTTAATGCAGCACAAGCCTTAAAAAAAAATGTGTCAACACGTCGAGCGCTCTCTCGTCGTCCACGTCGATTGCGTACCCGCGAACGCCACCCGGCGCAGGGGACGACAATTTCGTGCGCACATCCTACGGACATAACGAGAATGCGGCGCTGCGCCGTTTCTACTACGCAGTGCGGGTGCGCGGCGGAGATGTCGGCGGGGAGGACCCAGATACATTATTGACGTTATTGTTCCAGCCTTTACGCAAGAGATATTTCTCACCAGAGACGCACTAAACTATAGAGCGAAGAATGGGAAGGAGTACACGCGGCGCTTCTTACGCTGAAAGCCTGTGTGTCGCCACCGAACACCGACTTTTGCTGTTCAGCGGTATTTTCAGGAGGGACTAGCTTCGGGGAGGCACGCAAGCAAGCTAGCAAGCTAGCAACAGCACAGGCTAGCTTCGCAGCGGAGCCGCTGCTGCCTTATTGTGGCCCGCAACCAACCTCCCAGCCACTATCCTTCGCATGCACAGAAAGGAAACATGGTGAGCGCTGCTGCTAATGTGTTGTTTCATTAAACCGAGCGAGCTATTTCGGCAGTGCTCCAGTCTGAACCTTAACATGTCACGTTGTTGTCACGTCTTGGAACAGTTGTCAGTGGGCCAGGTTAGCTTAGCTTAGCTTAGCTTGTCGTGCTACACGGTTGACAGCTTCGGTCGCCTGGTATGAAGAGAGCCGAACACGGCGTTTAACCCGGGTCATCTTGTTCACTACCAAATGTCAGCCTTTTAATTTTTTTGGGAATAGTTGACGATCTCTGCGATTCGATCGCACTGACGTTATTTGCAGTTTTGTTCCGACAAAAATATCAACTTCAGAGTTGTTGCAGAATCTGAATCCGCCTCACTGTGTACACGTAGGAGTTGTTGTATCGTTGCATTCAGTGTACACGCTGTTCCACACAGTTCCAAGAACAATTTGCACGAAGATGGATACAGACAGACATAGATGGGTAAAAAAGTAAACATTTAACTATGTGTCTAAAAATTTAGAGTGCAGAGTAACAAACAAGATACAATGTCCTTACACAAGTAAAAATGTTTCTGCAAGTTTGACACAAGAATACAGTAGTGCGGAGTGCAAATAAATTACTGTGTAATAGGTTACTTTGCACACATAAAGTAGGTGGATATGCCCAGTAGTTGCATGTACAGTATGAAAGTATACAGTACACACAACGTGCTTGGGTTTAAATTTGTCAAATGATGATATGCAAAAGTTAAGTGTTATTATAAACTATAATATGTTTAATTTACAGTACAGTGTTGTTTTCTGACACCAAATGACAGATTTCATAGGTAACAGAATGCTTCAGCCCATCTTGGTAACGCTGTATTTTGGAGGAAGACAAAGTCACAAGTGGAACTTCCAACGAAACCAGACTTGCTTGCTGTACCAGACTAAATCTAAATCTGATCTCCTATGTCCAGCACTGCTGTTTGCTTCTTTGCTTTTTTTTTTTTTTAAACTACATTTTCTGGCCTATTTATTAATGCATCACTTCTTGAATATTTAATAAATGCTTAAGTAGGATGCGGCAGCTGTTATCCATCGTTCTGGTCGTATTTGTAGATTTCGACTGCATTATTTATATTGAACAACGCTTACAGATGATGGACAAATTAAAGTGTCTGGACTTATTATTGATCACTGAAACCCGTGTGATACATGAGATTATTGTAAACGTTGGCACTTTGTGTATTTGTCCGTGTGCAGGTGTACCTGTTAAATCCTATAGAGAACTTGAGAAGCTACATCAACAACCGTCCACCGCTGGTCATTTTCATGATCAGCGTCAGTGCAGTGGCCATTGCCTTCCTGACCATCGGTTATTTCTTCAAGATTAAGGAGATCAAGTCTCCAGAGTTGACAGAGGTGAGTTGCGCCCACGTGGTTCTTTAAAAGGGATGAAATTATATGTTCTGCTGCATTCAGTATCTCTCAAATACCAGTAAAGCGTGGTCATTGCTAATGCTAAATGTCAGGTCATAACCTTTGTGGCCTGGATGGGTCTGCACCAAATTTTAAACCACGGTGCATTTATGCTTTGAACAATTCAGCCTTTTCTAGTCTCACCCAGTTCAGCTTGTAAGGCTAAAAGAAGCTTTTTTTAGCAAAACAATCCAGGTTTTCTTGAAATACTGTGCAAGCTATAGAGTACATTTGACCTCGTTCTACTTGGCTCTAAAGTGCTATAGTTGGAGAGTCCAATGAAAACCAGTCAAAGTGTGAATATAGTGTGCTTCCAGTTCACATACAGAAGGTGCCTACGTGGAAATAAAACTTTGCATGTGGATCTGAATAGGCAGCATATGCAAAAGAAAAGGCTGTAGGTAGAGTCACACTTGGATGGAGTGTAAGGATACTTGTGGATAAGCAATAAGTAGGTTGAGACGTACCAATACCTAACTTAAATGTCACAATCCACACGTGGGAAAGTATGATTTCACTGACACGTGTCAATCCCAGGTGTAAATCAGGTGACAGATGGTTGGTTGATCACAAACATGTTGTCCTGTCCAACACTCTCTCAGGACTGGAACACCTTTCTGCTACGCTTCAATGAGCTGGACCTTTGTGTTTCGGAGAATGAAACGATAAAGCATGGCCTGAACGAGTCGACCACGCCAGAGAGCATGGTCGTGACCAGCGGCCAAGCTCGTTCCAGCACCCAGGTTCCCCTCCTGCTAGAGGACTCGGGTCCCATCAACATCTCAGTCCCCATCACCCTCACGCTGGACCCCCAACGCCCGTTTGGAGGGTACTCTCGCAATATCACCCACCTGTATGCCACGGTGCTGGGGCAGCAAGTTGGCCTATCTGGTAGGTTAATTTCTAGTTTGTATTTGCCCAGTAGGTAGTCGGTGATCAGAAAATAATCAGTTTGTGTTTATTGGAAAATAAGATTGGGCTTTGAAGATTAACCAAGAGTCAGATATATAGCTTCATCAAGTCAAAGTGAATATCTTAATGAATGTGGAATTTGTCAAAATCAATTGTGGGGAAACATCTAAGTAGTAACTGTCTGTGATAAGCCGTTTGTCATGTGAGAACTGTATTCGGTCTATAGTGTCTGTATGTTACTGACCTGGAATGTTTCTGTGTGGTTGCTGTACAGAGGTAATTCACTCCTTTTAATGGGTGGGACTTTGTCCTTTTAATGGGTTTTAACTTGCCTCTTTGTGTGGCGACTTTACTTAGAAATGGTGAGCAAACAGTGGCAGCGTTGTGTAACATTAAGCTGTTCCCATTCAGCCCTCATGTAGGTTTCAGACTTAAAGGTCTCAGCAGACAGAGCAACGTGAATACCACTGGCTTTGAGCTTCTGATAACATTGTCGTTTGCGAACTTTCCCTTTTGTCTCCTGTGACAACACGTACTGTAAGAGCATGTGTGTTTTGCTTGCCCCCACATCTCTGATGTACGTTTGCTGTACAGCTCCACAGACGAGTTTAGAAGGATAGAAGAAATTACTACTTTAAACTTAAATCAGATAAAATTCAATTTCATACTTAAACGCTACCTTCAAAGAAAGTGAAATATGCAGTCATATGTTTAGTATTTAAACCAACCAGCGTTATATATTGATTGATTTCTGCACAAACGTTGTGAGAATGAGTAAAATGGTTTCATTTTAATGTGTTATTCCAGTACTTAGCAGCAGAGAAAATTTTTAAATGTTGTACTTCCATCTCTATTCAGATGGGTTTAGAGTCTCCCGGTAAGGTCAGGGAAATTCATTTTTATACAGCACTATGCACTGATATTAATCCCATCCAGATTGGCTTTATCTGTGGTTTCGTCTTTCTGCCTTTGAGGACATTCCAGCCCCAAATACCTGCTCTGTTTTCATGATAACATTTAAGTTACAGTATATAGGGCTTAACATTTTTTGCCTCTGATTCACTCGTTCATTCATTCACTCACACACACACACACACACCGTTGGTAGGCAGCTACCATGCAAGGTGTTTGGGGTGCTTTTCTTGCCCAAGGACACTTCGACATGGACAGGAGGGGGTGGGAATTGAATCGCCAACCTTGTGATCAGTGTTCCTCACTGTACCTCCCCAATAAACCATCCTTTATATGGCCTATTGAATTTTCAGGCCCTTGTTTGTCTTTCATTTTTTGGTGCTATTGTTGTTCCAGGCTTAGCTGTTTGCCAAACAACACATGTCCTTGTCTTGAATTTTAAAGCTGCTAGAATGGATGAGCAAAGTCAATAAGGAGCTATGCAAATATTTTATTACACTGTTAAGCTAGTCCTATCTCAATAGGGCTTAGACTAAACGAGGTGAATAGCGTAGCGTACATATACAGAGGGAATGTCTGCTTCCTTTTTTTTTTTTTTACAGGAGCCTTGCAAAATCAACTAATTGTTCATAATACCTTTCCTTAAATGATAGTACATATTATTGATAAAATATAAAAGCTGTAATTATAAAAACATTGTATGTGAAAGTGTATACAAATCTTTTGTTAAATAGACCAGCATCTTATCTGTACAACTGCTCATCTTGAATTGTGCTTATTAAGTCTGTGGAATCCTTTATGCAATGACTTTGTAGAAAAAGACCTGCCAATACTTTATTAGTTTTTTTTTTTTTTTTTTAAATTGCTCTGCTGGAGACACAAACGACGTGCTTCATGTGCCTGTGTGAATGTGATTGGATGTTCAGGGTGAGAGAAAGTTACCTCGACCAGTTACGTGATGACTAGTGAGGTCATTCAGTGAATTTCATGTCCTCGTCAGGTGTTTGACTTTGCTTGTGGGAATTGGAATTTCTTTCAGTTGTGAGATGACTTCTATATCCGTGGTTTTCCCCCCCGGATATGCACTTAATATTGACACAACCACTGATTTCACACCCAGGGGTCCACTCAGTTTGACTGATAATCTTCAAATCCCTTTTGCAGTTTGATAAAACTTGTTGAAGCATGCAGATTCAGTCATTCGTTATCAGGGGAGTAGCTTGGCATGACATCAGATATTGCTGCTGTGGCTCTCCCTGGTTGCCTGCTGTGGGAGTTGTATGTATGTTTAGACTGTTCGAGGCTGTAATGATTGCCTCAGAGTTGAGAGGCGCCTCGTTCTAGGCCTGTGGGCTGTTTTTCAGGCTCATCACGAACCAAGCAATTATTCCTATGCCAGCATAAGTAAGAGAATGTGGCTATGCAAGTTGGAGGATGACGGGATGAAAATGACGGGGCTGCCTAAAAAAAAAAACACAGATTGAAAGGTGAAAAAAATTTTGAAATAAAAAGGACAGTGAGATTTTTCTATTTTGTTAATCTGCTACATTCTCATTGTATTTTCACATGTCTTTTTTGTGTGTAGGCCGGGAAGCTCATGAAGAAATAAACATTACTTTCACCCTGCCTTTATCCTGGAACTCAGACGACTGCGTACTGCACGGCCACTGCGAGCAGGTGGTGTTCAGCACTTGCATGACCATCACTGCGGCCAGCAATATCTTCCCAGTCACAGTGTGAGTTGGACTGCCTCCCTGACTCACAGGGACACACTTGATATCTCTGCCTAGAGCTTGGTGATACTGACAGAATGAAATGCAGTATCCCCAAAGTTTGTTACTCGATGCCTTCATGTCATTTTTGACAGAATTTTGGGTCTTTGTCTTGGTTTGTAGGCAGCCACCACACTGCGTGCCAGAGACGTACACCAATGCCACATCCTGGTACAAGGTGTTCACCACAGTCCGCGACTCGGATACCAAGTACAGTCAGGACTACAACCCCTTCTGGTGTTACAAAGGAGCCATCGGCAAGGTGTACCACGCACTCAACCCAAAGCTTACGGTCATCGTTCCTGATGTGAGTCACCTCCTCCTTTTTATTTAACATAGTTTCTAATAGTGTCTAGTGTTGTTATTCCTATGTCTCAGTTAACTTGACTTAACTAGAAGCAACTGAGTCATCAAAACTGTATTCGGTAGTTGTCTTTGACAACATCTACTGTAAACCCTCTACAGTAAACTCGTATATAAGACGTTTGGTGAGATCTGAATAACGTTTCCAGGCACGGTTTTTAAAGAAATTTGGAGGTAGAAACGTCTGGATCCGACAGGTGGAACGTAGAGTCCTTCCAAATGTCGCACTGTTTTGTCCTGTATTCCTCTTCCTAAATCGCTCTTAATTTTTAATTTTCTATTAATTTGTCTTTCTTGTAAATTCAAAAGTTACTATACAGACAAGACATTTCTGCTATACAGCTGTAGAGCAATATTTACTTTAATGTTTCATTCATTACTGCTGGACCTGAGCAGACAGGATGTTTAGATTAGAAGTAGTTCTATACTGATGGCAATAGATTGTTCCAGGATTACAATGATGCCATTGACAGGCCACAACTTGGCACTGAATGGTCCAGTGAGCCTGAAAACAATTTGAAAATATACCCTGTGCCTGCACAGTTACCTGTTCTCAGCCCACTTGACCACACAGGATTCGGGAGTGGTGCTTGCATCAGCATTTTCCACCATCATTAACAAAATAACAGAAAAATGGACTGAGAATTGATGGTCCTGTTAACGTCCTATATTTAGGGAGCCCAAACCTCTGGAAGTGCTTTAATTCTAGCCGTTTTTTATTTCTTTAATTGTCACGGCTACTGTGCAATTAGAATTGGTCTTTATGTATCTGGTATTAAAACACAGTGGGCAGTTATTTTCATTCTGAAGCAGAATGACATGAAGCTATTTATAAAGGACACATGACGGCGGTATAAACTGCACACCTATAGACAAGTACCCTATGGTATGGATTTGGAAAACCATGTATAAATGGTATGACAGTGCCTCGCATACAAGTTCACTTATAATAAGCACTTACTTGAAGAATTTACTAAGGCAGGCTCAAACGATGAGGGAACGTGTTAGTGAGTTTGAGGAATGTTTGGAAATGCGATTCTGCCGAATAGCTCTAGGGGTGGTGTAGGAAGAAAAAAAAAACATAATGTGCACATTGTTGCATGAGTTAATGACTAAACTCTGTCCTCATGAGAAGAAAAATCAGCGGTGGAAGAAACGCAACACGCACCATAGCGGCATACATGGTGCTCAGATCAAAATCCCAAATATGTACTGCAGCTGTTGTGAGAAAGTGGAGCCAAAAAACATGTGCCATACGATCTGAATATATCACTCCTGTTCTAAGATCGCTACATTGGCTCCCAGTGAAGGAAGTGCTCAAGGAATATACTGTATTTGCTCAAACCAAAGCCAAGAGTCAATTAAGGGCAGGGCTTCTAGTAACGGCCGGGGGTGCCGTCGCCACGAACGAATAAAGGCCGCCCAGGGGGAAAAACAAGGCTGGATAAACCCCTGGTGGCTGTCATTATGTGCATGCCAACAAACGTAGTATATTTCCAATTCAGTTATATTTATATAACGCCATATCATAACAAAGTTATCTCGTAGCACTTTTTCATATAGAGCAGGTCTGGACCGACTATTTATTGCAAAGACCCAACAATTCCCGCCATGAGCAGCACTAAGTGGCAGTGGCAAGGAAAAACTCTAAACTCTAAAGAGCGATAGCAAGCAAAACACCTGTGAGATTAGCGGAGAGTCGCTAACAGGGGTGAGCTATGAGTGTTTAAGCAGATCTCTTGCGTGTATAGCAGGTAATTAGCCGCTAAAGTGAGGAATATAACAAAATTAACTTGGTTTAGCTAGAGCAGTGAAATACAGAACCAACAACACAGAAACACCGGCAACCAGAAATGAAGCAATACGCTTAATAATATCAGCACGTCCAGAGTTATCATACCTCTAGATTGCTTTAACTTAATAAACTCAACAACATAACCACGTTCTTTTCAACACTGTTGTTCTGGATTACTCATCTAAAGTGTTATTGTCAGATTTCAGTCACTGCAGGTGTGTTTACGTCTCAGCCAAACTGTATGTTGTAGTAACGTACAAGCGCCACATGTCAATTTGTTTTCCACAACACATTTCCTGAACATTACACAATAAAAGCCTTGTTAAGAAATGACGTGTAAGGGGTTTCTGTCCACTGAAATTCTAGAAGGCTTTCAGTTTCAAACTGATACAGGAAGTGTTGAGTTACAGCGTGATGCAGTAACTTTAACAGGGCAAACGGGAACGGATCAAAACGATGCTTCGTACTCAAACATGACCAATTATACTCATCAAACAGAGGGAATTGGAAACAAAGGCCTGCCTGTAATACAAACCTGCCTCAGATAAAGGCCTGGTACCTTCTGCAGTTTAGGTAAATAAAGGCAGCTGTATGAGGAAATACGGTACACCAAACAGGTCCTGTAGATCATCCATCAAATGTCTCCTCATTATTCCTAGAATTAATTCTAAAGCTACCTATGGTGCCTTCAGTCATTATGGTCCTACTTCATGGAATTCTCTTCCTCGGGAGCTTAGGTCTGCCCCAGCTCTGTCTTCTTTTAAAAGCAGGCAAAAAAACACATTTGTTTGCACAAGCGTTTAATTAGGTTTTATTACTTTACCTTACTTTTATTTACTTATCGGTACCTTGCCGTGGATTATATTTTATTCACTTTAAATAATTTATACTGTGTATCGTGTGGTCAGATCTTTTATATATTTGATATTTTTAGCCCATTTTGATTGTTTTATGATTTTACATATGCACGACTCTTGTAGGTTTTTTCTTTTTTTATCTCTGCCTTGTCATGTATCATTCCAATTTTCCTGAAGCACATTGAGTCTACGCATGTTGTATGAAATGTGCTATATAAATAAACTTGACTTGTGCATGCAGTGTCAGCTGTGCAGTGTGATGAGCTGTTCCAACATGTAAACTCGCACCATAAACGCTCTTAAGTACATTGGCAGCGAATTGATAAAAGCTCAAACCCTCAAACACTGCTATTCCTACCTAAATGACATTCGATCAAAGTTACGATGGAACAAATGCACCCATATCGTGTATTTTGTAACCCAGCACGAGGCGCTGAGTATATTGAGTAATTTTTTTTATAGTGAGCCAGTAAAAGTCATGCATATTGCCTTTTTGGATTATAATAAAACCTGCAGTTACTCTGTGACATTTAACTCCTGTCTTTGTACCTTTTACTTACCAGGATGACCGTTCTCTCATCAACCTGCACCTGATGCACACGAGCTACTTCCTGTTTGTCATGGTCATCACTATGTTCTGCTACGCGGTCATTAAGGGGCGGCCTGGCAAAGTACGGCAAACCAACCTCGACTTCTGCCCTGAGAAGGTACAACAGACACCAGCAGTGCTATATGACGAGAACAGGTAGATTCAGCCAAGCAATCAATTGACCAGTGATTGGTTACAGACACGATCCAATCACACTGCTGATTCTCTGCTATATGTGATGGTTGTTTTTTGGCTCATTAACTCCTCATTGCTTAGGACACGAAGCACATATGAATACCCATGGTAACATGAACATATGCTGATTCTGCTTCAACTGGTTATGTTTAAAGTGATTATAGCAGGAGAAAGAAAGCCATGAAAGCTGGGAGCACATTGTTTTGTGCTGCTGGTCCTGTGGCTGTGCCTGATAGCGTGCATAGTTGCATCTCTCTCCCAGAGGTAATGGAAAAGTGTCCTCTTTGGTCTTATTCTTTGTTGTAGCACAATACACAGCATTACCCACATGGATCACCTTTCATCACAGCCACTGTACGAGGAGCCAGCTCACACCAGTCCGGGGATTACCAATTATAGGACAGGTCAGCAAGCTGTGACTCATTGTCTGAGTCGGGCCAAACAGATGGTTTACTGCGGGAGCAACAAATTGGGAAATTACATAATTTTTCGATATTGGCGGGTGAGGGTGGGGCTGAGCTAAAGCTCTGCAGTTGTTCGCCTAACCGCTCGCCTTGGTTGCATTTATGTCACTTGGTGATAAACGCGTCTCGATTTCTGTGGCTGCTTCACGATAACTTTTTAAAAAATATATATACTCTTAATACGAAGCGGCAGCGGGAAGGGTTTGGTTTGCATCAGCGGTAACCGAACACAGCTCAGCGACGCAGCATTCAGGGCCCTGCGTGATTAACGTGGGCTAACCTGGGCCCATGGAAATGCAGCTGTAAAAGATGAATGTGGGGTAAAAAGTCCTTCACTTTGTCCTTTTTTTTAATGGGTTTGCTTGTTCGTCACTGCTTACTCAAGCGATTTGATGTCCTCCGTGCATAAATCTTATTCTTACTATGTTTAGATTTGAAAATGTCTTATTCTCATAGTTAAGTTTTAAATCCCACATAAAGGGGGTGGCCACGGCAGCTTTCAGGTAGGTACAGCCGTTCTTAGCCCACAGGATGCCAAAAAACTTGTTCATGCATTCATCTCGAGTAGATTAGATTACTTTAGATTTCTCTCCCATCAATTGATAAACTACAATTACTTCAGACCTCTGCTGCCAGGCTTTTAACTAGAACAAGAAGGAGAGAGCACATCAGCCGAGTTTTAGCGAACCTGCACCAGCTCTCGGTGTCTTCTGGATTGATTTGAAAGTTCTTTTACTTGTTTACTTAAGGCCCTTAATGGCTCGGGACCAGCCTTCATTATAGAATCTTTGTCGTTTTATAATCCTTCGTGGCCTCTAAGCTCCTCTGCTGCTGTTTTTATTTTATTTTAAATAAATATAAACTCACAGAAATAAGAAAATTGGCAGCTCAGTCCTCTTATCTACAGAATCTATAAGAGATGCAAACTCTGAATATTTTTAAATGATAATTGAAAACATATTTATTCAGCAATTTTAACTAATTGTCACTCTTCTCCTGTCTAGTTTGATCTGTTTTTATGTTTGACATATTGTGTTGTTGTTTCTTGACATTTTATTGGTCGTATGCCATCTTTTAGTGTTATCTGTCAAATACTTAATTGTCCCTGGCATACATGCTTTTGCTGTTTGTTGTTTCTCGTCTTTGTTACAAATCTGGTTTTATTGTGCAGTTTTATTATGCGTTTTTATTTTACTTTTATTTCTCTCTTCTCTCACTTGTAAAGCACTTTGAGCTACACCCCCTGTATGAAAGGTGCCATATAAATAAAGTTGATTATTTGGTACCATCCCATGGTAGTATCAAGAATGACACTTGATCTGATCAAATGTAAAGAATCGAAGAATCGTGTGTGTGTGTGTGTTTTGAAGGATTGTATGGTTGTTAGTTATGTTTCAGTGGCACTAAAACCCGTTTCTTCTGTTGCAGGTGGCGTTGTCAGAGGGTTAAAAAGACATCAGAGAGCTATGTCAGAACTTACCTGTAACATGGACAAACGCAAAGAAGCAGAAGAAATAAATATAAACATACCAGTTGCCTAGTGAACCTTGGAAAAACAATAAGGGACACAAAAGCTCTGTGAATGCATTACTCTTGCAATGTTGGGTTTCTCCAACCAAAGATATACAAGTGCCTGTATCTGTTGTGTAAATATTTGTAGGAATTCTGATATTCTGTGCAAAACCTTTTTTTTTTTTTTGATTATGATTTTATTATTTTGCCTGAGTCCCCTCGTGCCACGTCAGAACATGCAGTACATAAACGGAGCAGAAGGCCAGATCCGAGAGCTGCATAGCCGGTTTTTCTAGCAGTCATTCGGTCTCGTTTACCACGCAAGGTAGGAAAAACCACAGAGAAGTGCGTTCTACGAAACATTACATGGCATTTATCGCAGATTTCAGTTATGTGTATGTAACTGTTTGGATATCTTAAAACCATCTGTAAACAGAGTGTTTTTGTCTCCCATGATGAGAGAGCATGATGTTTTAGTCACTTGAAATATGAACTAAATATGCTCGCATACCCAGGTGGCGATATTTGCTTGAGGATTAGATGCTTGTAACACATGTATAATCAAATCTTCAGTATGCATTTGTCATTGCAGCTTCAACAGGGAATGAATTTAGCACTTTTCTCTGCCCCAGATCCAACGGCACCATCAGAAGCCCGATCAGAATTTGGACCTGGAGTGTAACGTCAGCTCAAAAGTAGCTATTTATTTATTTAATTGAACTCTCAATTATATTAGGTCTTCACCAAATTAACAATTATCTTTTCCTGTGTGTCTGCAATGTCAATAAACACAGTCAAGTATTTAGCTGATTGCACTGTGCACATTAGTATATGAACAGAATACAACGTCAACAGTAAAGTTAATGAGTCCCTGTTGTCTCAGTTTGTATCCTATTAGGCTTCTCAGTAAAAACATTTTAATGGCAGTTAAATACGCTGCAGAACTTCCTGTGGTTTGTGTTAGAAGTTAATTTCTGGGTTGTTTTTTTTAAATACACTTGATTACACTATGATTATATGGCTTTTGTTTTTCCTTTCTCTGCGGCTTCATCGCTCACCTGCCTCTCGTCTTTTACGTGCTGCCCGTCGCTCCGCTGAGGTTTTGTAGTTTTTGGCTTCTGGACTCGAGTGATGTTCAAAGCAAGTCTCCTTTGTTGCACCTGGATGAAGCAAAACGTGATCTTGCCTTACCGACAGGTGGACTTCACAAGCTTGAAAATAGATGGGTTTTCTCTCTTGCCGTCATTAACTTGCCAGCCCCTTCTTCCGCAGCCATCCTTCTCTTTTTGTTTCTTCAAGAATGATAAGCGCGTGGTTTGGAATCAAACTTGTGAACGTTGCCCTGTCAATGTCAAGTGGCCCTTGAGTTATTATATTTTAGGATGCTTTTGAATTACTCGTGCTTTCAGTTTACGCGAGTCACTATCAGTTGCACAATGTGTGTCCTCAATATTTTAGTGCACCTTTTTAGATTTCTTGCACATTTTGTGTTCTTTGCTCCTGTGATTATTAGTTTTTTGTGTGTGTCCAAGGTCACATGTAAACAGTCTGATATTGAACTATACAAACCTTGTTTCAGTCCTTCTGAAAATAAATATATATTAGAATATCATTATATTGATATAATATATTTGAGATTAAATCATTATTTTGTGGTACAGCAAAATGTGCAAAAACTCAGTTGGTATGCGAATGTGTGTGTAAGTGAGTTTGGGAAAAGTTTTGGATCAATAAAGGCGGCTTTAGACTGATTCTCTGAAATCTCGTTCCAAGTGACGACGCATCTGGTATTGAAAGGTTTCTCGTAAGTGTAATGAAATTTCTACATTGACTCGACTAAACGAGCTCACCTCCCCGGACTTTCTCCTGCAAAGTTTTGCACGTTATCGCATGAATTGTCGCGACTCGTTGTGTTGTGCCCAAACTCTTAACTGTAGCTTTGAGACTGAAACCCGTGCCGATGGTTATATAACTGATATTTTGAGAGCATGGCTGACTTTGACAATCACTTATTCTGAACGAACTGAAACACAGATTAGATTTGCAATATAGGAAAAAAGAAAAAAAACAATTTCACTCTAATAATAAGATTGTTGTCACCACCCCACTGTCCACGGTGCAGTATAGACAGAAAGGTAAAATCTTAAATCTGTCCAAACTTGTCTTAAAACGAGTCTTTGCTCAGAGAAGATGCAGTGTGAAATCCAAACCTTCCAACAGTCTTAAAGGAAAACCAGAGAATAAAGAAATAAACCCAGTCTAAGTCCGCCTTTAATGTGCATCGTGTGTGACTTCTCTTGAATAGCAATTAGTGATACATTTTACTTACCGCTTTATAATTTTGTTCCATAAATGATGTACCTGTTGAATGTACTTTTTCTTTTTTAAGCAGCATAATATTAATCTGAGATGCAAGAATTCCAAGTGATTTTTAAACTATGACCTAGTTTGATTTAGGTTTTTCAGTTTAAAAGGCTACTTGAATTGTGTTTTGGTTTTTTTCTTTCTGTTCGAGTGGTATTCATATTTTACAAGGTTCAGCATTTTGTGGCAAAAAATCAAACAAATCTAATCTCATGTCACATTATTGTATCAAACACTTTGTGCATTTATTGTTTGATTTGTGTATGTATGTTGGTGGATGAGTGAGAGGCATTGGGTTTTGGTCCTAATGGTTCCGATACCCCCCCCCCCCTCCATAATGAATGATGCTAGGACAAGTCTTCCTAATTCTGATGTGCATCATATCTGAGTGTGGATCAGTTGCTTTTCTTATCACTATGTCCTGTGCCTTCACAGGGATTTGTGCTTTTTTAAAATGTTTTAATTATTTTCTCGGAAGATCAGGCAGCTCTTGTTGGATGGTTAGAAATTGGGGTGTTGGATGTGAAGCTGGTGGCAGGGCGTGTGCGAATGGAGGGAGCTTGAAGATTGTGAATGAAGCATGCCCCCTTATTGCCAAACCATCGCAATTTTATGTCGGTGACGATGCATTTACCTGCTTCTTATCCCTCGTGATTTGCAGTTTTCATCTTTGGTTAGGATTGCATCCCTGTAACTGCAAAATGCCTTAACATTGTCCACTTTGATTTAAGTTCTTTGTTTCTCGTGTCGCATATTGTAAAACACACCTGCTTTTACAGAATCCAAACACAAGACTCATTTGATCACTTCTGAGTTACAAGAAGCTCTAATGGCCATGCTTGCTAAGTGCACATGAAATGAAATGGATTTAAAAAAAGGAGCAGATGCTTGCTGTTGTAGTTTTTAAACTACTCCACTATATCACTAAGGACCGGAGTAAAGACAGTGGAACCATATTCTCCTTAGTTGCATCATCTCACGGTATTCTCGTCTCGTCTCCAATGTAAGGCTTCCATTTCACCGTGTTATCCTTTCTGTCACGTTAGTAGAGCTTACAGGCAAGTATTAAGCCAACTCTGTGCCTTCTGCACTATCGAGCTGCATCCTCCTCCCTGTACATACAGTAGATAGGACCATAGGTTTAATGTGGCTATAACGTCATTCAAACCCTTTTCCTCTCCAGTGGAACTGCTGTAACTGAACTCAAGTATAAATAAACTGTCTCTAAAGTTCAACATCCCTTTGTCCCTGACCCTCCTTCTCTCCAGCACCAGAGCTTTTTATCGCTGTTTCTGCAGGGAGATTAATGGTCTGCCGGTGGAATTAGAATAGAATTAATTAGCTGCTACTGAAAGTGCAATGCCATGGAAATATTAAGTGCTATCCAGGGCTCAAGCTGTCTGTGTAGGAGTTACAACTGGTGTGATATGCTATAGACCAAAACCAGCAACGTGTCAGTCCGCCGCGTGTCCGTGGCACTCAACAACCAAGCCCCTTGGTTTTAACCGGAGATGTAAATCGTTTAAAGCACAGCTCGCAAATAGATAGTTTTTGATTTTTAAAAAAGGCTCAATGATTTTCCCTAAAACCGAGAGTCCTGTAGAGTTATGTCTGGGACTGTTTTCAGCCGTGGATTGATAGGCACTTGTGTGAATCTAATGCAGCTGGATGGTGTATGTGGTTTAATTTGGAATAAACTACAATGGCCATCATAACGAGGACACGTGTCAGTGCAACAATGTGCCTCGTTTGTCTTTTCAATGGGTTTTTATATTTGACAACAAAGGAGTTGTACGGCACAGAGGACTTTATCTGTACCAGGCTTTGGATACACAGTACTTGTTAGTTGGATCAAATCGTTGTGGATTTTGTTTTTTCCATGTGATCTGCTGACAATAACAAAAATAAAGACCATCGCCAGACCCATCCCTTAAAGTTTGATTCTGACATTTGTGCAGTTGAAGCTATGTGAATGTAAAAGAACAGCTCTTCAATCATCCTCAAGCCAAGACACTCAAAGGGCAGATGGCAGCATGGCAGAATTACCAAGCAGACCTAACCACTGCAGACCTGAATGAACAAAGGTCAAAATAGCCCCTGAGATCCAAAACCACCAAGCAAACCCATCTGCCTCCACTAGCAGCCCCTGAATGGGTGACAATGAAACAGGATGAAGGTTTGAAGCAGGACTGGAGCTGCAGCTCTGGAGGCCGTTGTCATGGTTTCGTTAACGCCAGAAAAAAAACAGGTTAATGTAACTTCATCATTAAAGTATGTTCAGATTTATTTTCCCAAGCTAGCAACACGGCTCGTGGTATGGCACTGTCCATGAATCTTAATGACGTGAATCCCCTGACGTGAAACGCCTCAATAACAAGTGGATGAATTGCCATGTGACACACCTTCAGGATGATTTGTAATCGCCCCTTAACTTTTCCTCTAGCACCATCAGATCAAAATGATGACAATCTTTATTTATATAGCACCTTTCATACAGGGGGGTGTACCTCAAACTGCTTTACAAGGGAGAGGAGAAAGAAAAGGGGGGGGGGGGGGGGGAGTAAGAAACGCATAATAAAAAAGTGCATCTTAGTGAAAGATGTCACTAAGAAGGCATACGACCAATAAAATATGTCAAGAAAAAAAACCACAGCTGGGGTGATGTGCTCTTTCTTTCTTGTTCTAGTTAAAAATGTGTCCAGTTCTTTGGTTCATGACTAAATACCTGCAAAACTAAATTTCATTCCCACCGGAATCACCTGTACTTTGTGTTTCCTGCTAGTTAGCATGGCATGCTAACACTCTAAACTATGATGGTGAACATTATGCTTGTTAACTTCGGCATGCCAACGTTGATTATGTCTTTATAGCATCTTTACAAATTGTTCATACGTTAGCAAACATTTTTGTCTTTAGAAGAATTGTTAGAGCTCACAGTGGTAGTAGTCTCCCTGTGGTGGGTCAGTATGATGGAGGCGTATCAAAGGGCTGGCTGTTGTTCATACTACCACCAGAGGATGTCTGAAATTTAGAAATTCTACACATAGGGGCTTTGAATTCCCCATTGAGTTCATTATCTCCTCATATGCAACAATTTCCACTTTGAACATTGTGGGGTTTTAGACATATTTTGCACCACTGGCTTCTATCCATTTCGTTATGCCGTCAGAAATCATTTGAAACCACTGGCCTGGTCTGTTTTGTGTAGCACTGTATGTGTCGCTGCTCCTCTACTCTTCTCCTTTTTTTATTATTAAGATTTACGTCTTCAGTGGGAACAAATGGGCTAATGCATTGTTTGTTTTGGTCTTATCATGTGATTCGTTGACATTGACACCAGACTTGTCCTTGTAAGAAAAAGGACATGCACCGTGCAGACTTTTAAAGTCATGGCACAGTCTTTTAACGTGCTTTGATACCATCCTTGAGAAACCATCTGACCCTATAAGCAATTGTATGTTGTTGGTGGCTGGATGAGGAGCTCATTTTGCAGCTAAAGAGACATATATTTCTCTCAGGAGTTAACGTAGAGCAAAAATAGAGGTAAAATGAGAGTGAACATTTGTCTTACGTTTGTCCAAGTGGCCAGAAGGACGACTTCAAATGAATGATTGACTAGTATTGCGTTGTGTCTGCTGGATGTGTAAGTAGGCAGTTGCTGCTTGCATCACTGCATATTGCCTGAATTCTAACACCCCTACCAGTAAAAACAAGTTAGTCAGTGCTCATGGGAGAGAACGCATAAATGGACACTGTCCAAATAGGCCTTTTCCACAGCAGACAGGTTGATGCAGGAAAAGCACAGGTGTAACTTGTGTTAATTACGGGTGCATCCCATGCAGGGCAGGTGGGCCGATTTCAGAACATTGCAAGGACTTCAAGGAGTCACATTTGACCGGTCGCTAAAGGTTTTAATGTTGTCATCTGTAACCAAAGTAGAGCTACTGCTACTACAGGTGTTACCACAGCAGGTGTTGCTACAGTCGCGTCATTGGTGACGTCACAGGCCAATCTCTCCCACACCCTTAATTTTTAATTCATTCATTAAAAAAAAAAATGTTTTTCTTCAGGATCACCGTGAGCAGCAGCTTGTTGTCACAGGCCGCACATTGACATCCCCCGTGGACACTAAAATTGAATTTATGTGCTGAAGTGGAACCTCTGTGTTGCCACCACCAGAGGGCAGGGTTAGCAGACATATAGATGAGTGACAGGCTTAGCTTGTGTTCAGCTTCTTCACCACCATCCTCTCTTAAATGAATGTCTACTAAATGGCCGGCAGATGGCTCAGCTGTTACTGGAGGTGGATGTGACACTCAATTTATATTTCAGCCAAACTGAAAAATGTCTGAAAATATTGCATTTGCTGTTTCGTCATCAAGTTTAGTCAAATCCACCTGGACGGTTGGATATGTTGGTTTTATGAGTGCTTTATTGTCAATGTGACACATTAGCATGGCACAGGGCCTGTTGCTGCTCAGCCTCTAACAACTCAGGGAGGCTTTATTACTTATTTTATTGTATTTCCGTTTTATCAACATTTTACTATTTGCATTTATAATGGCACCAATTTCTTCACTTTTTAAACACGTCCTTCAATGCAAACTAAAGACCCATCTACTTAGTCTGTTAGTTATGTAGTGTTTAATAATTTAATTATTTATGCTTACTTTACTTATGATTTTATTGTATTTCTGTGTTTATCAACATTTGACTATTTATTTCATTTACTACTATTTTATTATATATTTATTTTGTGAAGTTTTTCATTATTAGGCCATTTTTATTGTTTGTAGTATCTTTTATGGTTTTTTTGTTGTTGTTTTAGTGTGCATTAACCGCTTTAGTCCATTTCTAACATCCCGCGTGTGTCAATCACTTGTAAAGCACTTTGAATTGCATGCGATTTGTTGGAAAGGTGCTACGTATGATCTGATCTGTTTGAGTGGATGCCGCTCAGGAAGAAGAGACATTTTTTGAGCTTGATTTGGGTTTACCTCGTAGCTGGTCCCATGTAAAATGTTTCGGCGTGTTTTCTCTGAATCAAGAGAGACATTTGCCTCTGCTCACTTTTTCCAGTCTAATGACAAGAGTGTTATTTCGGTCTTTAGAGGAGCGCAACCTCCCGAGCAGCATTGCAGAGCTAAAACCTAAAAGGCACGAGTCGAGACTGATGTGCGAGGAAAGTTTGTTCATTTTGTGTTTGTGTCTGTGCGCCAGAACTGATAATTAAGGGACGGAATTTCAGGCGTTAGTATGGGCCATTATGAACAAGCATATTTGAAAAGGTCACTCTTACCCTTGACTCCCTCATTTAGACTGAAATCCTGGGTGACAGGAGTGCCACAGCCTCCTTAGAGCGCTTGTTAAGAGACCATTAATCAGATTTCTCCAGACATGGCATGCAATTTGGCAGAGGTTGTTTATCCTTTTTTGCATTCACGCTCCTGCTCTGAATAACAACAGCAAAAACAAACACTGCTTTAGGAATCAGTCGTGTACAAAGCTGCTTGTTAGAGGCCGATAGGTAGGTAGGTAGGTAACGGTTATTTAGCAGAGAGAAGACAGCAGCCAAGGAGAAAACTGGAGTTAAGACAGTCCAAAACACATTTTCTCTCTGCAGATCTTTTCTTTCTTTTAATTAACGATCAAGGACACAGCTGGTAAAAATGAGGCAGCAGCTCATTCACCTGCAGATACGGACTGTCAGACACAGCAGAGTGCATGGGTTGGATGGAATATGGACTGAATATAATATTGAAAATGAAGCTCACATTTAAAAGGAATGGGCTTGCATGACAGGGAAGTCTGCTTCGGTGGTGAATTATTCACTTTATTTGAGCAAAATCAAATAAACCTTTTCTTCTTTTTGCCCTACATGCAGAGTGCACTGCCGCAAGCATGGCCTGCGTGAAACCACAATATACGCTAAAAGTCATAATTTAATGCACAATTCCAAATTATTACAACTCGTTTTTATAGTTCTGACAATCATTTCTGTCTCCATCATTTCCCACATCTACTAACTTTACAGTTGCTTACATACCTGTGTTTACACATTTTTATTTAAAAAGATAAATATACCTACCAATCACAACACAAGTTTAAGCACACAACTAACGCACAAGAAATAAAAATAAAACCAATAAGGGAGATTGAAAACTGCAAAATAGGTACTTTTTAAAGCACATTCTGCCTAACCTGCTAACACTGCCGCCATAATTGTTTGGTCCTTACACATAAAAAATGGAGGTGTAAACGCCCTCAAGATGCAGTGAGCACAGAACATAATCTGATTGCCCAGAACACCTCTCGGGGTGTACAGGGGATGCATTTTGCCACATTAGCAAAATGAGGCCCAATTTCACTGCAGAACAAGCGCAGTGACCTTAGACTGCCAACATGGTAATTTTGCTGGGAACAATGAGTCATTTCATGGCACACTATGTCATTTCTTGCACTGAAATTAACACTTGAGGGGAGAGTAAATACAAAAATGTTGGTGTCCCTCTCAGATTATCTTCCAGCGTAGATGCCGGTGAGACACACATACACCTCTCCACATGCACATCAAAAAAAGGACAATTTTGGCATGATTAAGGCCATAAAGGGTTGAATTTTGAGTTTGTATTGGACTAGATGAAGGAGTTGGAAGTCCATGCATTTATCTGAAGGTGGCAGGAGGGGCGCTGCATTGTGCTCCTCCTGCAGGCTCTGATTTGAAAGATGTTTTCAAAGTGCTGCAGTGAGCGACAGACTCCTGTAAAATTGGACTAGACTTGTGAACTGAGGGGCTGTTGCCTGGTACTCTACATACAGCAGCCTCCAGGTTTATACTGTGCAGTTCATCAGCCACTTCTGAGACATCCTGAGGATGAGAATCACTCAATTCTTTTCTAAACTTTTCTCTCTCTCTCTCTGCTCTTCATTACTGAACTTCTACAGGTGTTTCCTCCCTACCAAGACTCTAAAATGCTGGTTTTACTGGGGCCAGCAATATGCGACATCTTCTTCATTGTATACACATTTTCAAGCCTGAATGAATGTATTGGCAAATGACTACATTTGGCAGTGGAGGGAGAGACAAGTGTGTGTGTGTTTTGTTAATCCAATAAAGCCGCGATTTCTGCAATCTTCTCATTAATCAGATCTTCAGAAACAGTCGTCGGTAAACAGTGATCTTGTCACGTCAACAGGATTATTGTGAAGGATTCAGCTTGTAAAGTATTCCAGACACAGACGATTACTGTCTCACAGCATTACTTGGCAATACTGGCGCCACCGTGTGAATATGAATGCATAACTGAGTGCGGCTTAGTCAGTCGCGTCACTAAAATGAACAAACATATGTTACAGACATGGATGTCTGCGTATGTACATAACACCTCATTACTTCTAACAAAGGTAGACGGACATTCCTTTCTGTCATTCAGCGACTACAGTTCCACGGAGGTGATGACATGCCATCAACATCCAAAATGAAATTGTCTGGCGTGCATCATTACCCGCAGAAAACACGGTCATCAGGCCGTTTGCATTTCCAGAAATATGAAGTCAACGTCAGAGTGGAAATCAGAGTGGGGGGTGTTCTTTTGTTTTTTTAAAAGGGGACTGGAGGCTTTCTAAAGATGACTTTTGTAAAACACCCATATCTCTGGTCACAAAGACACATGGATAGTGGCGAGTTTCTGTCGAGATATTGTTATAACGTTGCTCCGAAAAGTTCGAAAATAAATCCATTGATGAACTCGGCTCCTGATCGCAGTTCGCCATCCCCGTATTGATGTCAATTGGCACATATTACAAAGTACACGCGGTCAGGCTAACGGCTGCGTCACGATTCATCAGGGAACAGTACTTGTGGAGTCCACAGAGGAGGGCGAGCGCCTTCCATTTAAATGTTAAAGCTCCCCTCAAGCCGTGCCAGCTCGTTGGTGGCTAGTCGAACGTTGCGCCGCGTAACATCAAGTGCCAAGCGGAAGCGGAGGACGGCACGGCGGCAGATTGTTTAAACACGAGGCAAGACTCAACATCGAGTGGAAACGCCTCGGTACCGTTGGAGCTCTGCATCCGACAGGCTTCGTACCTTTTCCGAAACATGACAATCCAACAGTCACAGCCGCGTGTTTCACCGCGATTCTGTTTGAACTCCCTTTCTTCACACACTCACTTCGGCCACCACTTGTTGCGTGAACTGTCTGCTATCCCACATTTGTACAAATCATTGCGTCAAGTCAAACTCAGTGACTTCCTGGAGAGAGATCGGGGTAGGCAGTGAGACGCAGCCGAGAGGAAGCTTTGAGGACAGGCCGTACGCCCCCGCACTCGAGCGTGTCCATTCACAGCAGCTTTAAACACCTTTGTCCTTTAGACGGACAATTAGTTGTACAAACTAGCTCAGCTGAAGCGTAACAGCACCTAAAATTTGCATTTTCACAACAGACATTTTCATCCGTAAAGTAGTCCTTTCTATTTTAAGAGTTTAGAGGGAAAGTATAGCATGATGTGTGACAATTTGAGGAGGGGAACAAATTGGGTTTAAATGCATGCTCTACTAGAGACAACAAAAGGTGCTTACAGTGTAACACAGCCAGGTGAAAAGGGACTCTAAGATATAGCTCTCTCACGTGTGTTTGCGTTAACTGGCAGTGTTGAGATTTGTAAATAAAATGAATAAACTCTCAAGTCTGCCAAAGAAATATCAAAATTTAATTTGAGGTGCTTTTTGTCTTCATTCTGCTCCTCCAAGCTGCCACAGTGCTGAGGCTATTTGTCAGGCAGCTGACGCTCGGGGATCCTTTACTCTTTGTGTTTTATTAGAGAGGGTTGCTGGTGCTCCTCTTGTGTTTACTGTTGACTTGTCTCACTGCCTATTTGAGATAATTGCCTCTGAGTGGCTGGGCATTGAGAGAGGGCTACTTTAAATACCCCAGAGACCCCCACTGCTATCTCTCAATGCATTATTCACAAACAATAATGGTTTTCCTATATCTCTCTAAAGCTCCCATTGTGTGTGTGTGTGTGTGTGTGTGTGTGTGTGTACGCACGCACGCACGCAGTCAAACACACAAGCCCTTAATCTTCAAACTCACAACAAAACAACAATCTTTCCCCATAATGACATTTTAGGAAAGTGGGAAGGATCTGTCTCTTGTTTGATAGCCCCAATGAACCACGAAAGGATATAAACATTTTCTTTTTTGGAAAAATAACAATTTCCAGTGTTGAAATCCAGTCAGTCAAAATGAATAAGGGTGTCAAATAATTAATTGCCTTTAACTATGATCAAAAACACACAAGTCTTTGGCTGTAACGGGGATCTTTGGATTTGTAAGGTCAAAACAAACAGGAACGACTGGGCCTGATTTTTAATTTTTAAATTTATTTATTTATTTTTACTGTTTCGCAGAATGACTTCTTCACTTCTAATGACATGCATCCTGTGGGGATGCCATGCCTCATGGTGGAGGGGGACATAATTGAGGCGGAGGAGGCGTTTCCTGCATTCTGATTTGTTTAGAATGTACAGAAGAAAAAGCAGAAAACAGAAAATCTTCATTTTACGTCAAATTATCTTACGAAGCTAATAAAGCCACCTATTAGCTAGGGTGCAGCCTGTGAATTTCAGTTCCACTAAGCTTTAATCTTTGGCCAACAGCTAACACAAGAGGGTGCTGCATCATCTGTTCACTCTAGATATGTTTTGTTTTGTTTGTGAGCGGGCGACTGTGATGGCATGGCTGCTGCAGAGGTTAGAGCCTCTCCTGAGACACTGTGAGTCTCTATTATGTAATGTGACTAGCATGAAAGGTGTTGAGCACGATCATCATAGCTTTGACAGACAGGAGTTGCAGGTGCAAATCTCTATTGGATATTTAGCGGATCTAGTAACACTGATGCATGATGAGAGCACAGGTGCAATTTTACATGAAGGGAACCTTTAACAAGACAATCAACGTGTCACAGTTCAACCAAATCTGTGCACAATGGGTGAAATGTGGCAACATGCACATTAAACAAGTGTGAAAGTGCACGGCATCACAGATTTCCACTGCCACCTGCAAAATTGCAACAGATGGTGAGTAATTAAGGAATGTATGATAACATCAAGGCATATTATTGGTACACGGGGAACTGGAAATAGGTCTGTGCATGAATGAAAGCATGAATGAAGTTATGTGTGTTAATTACTGTGTGTGTGTGGGAAAAAAAAGCAAAAATCTGGGTGTGATGGCAGAAAAGAGGTAGCGGGCAGGGGCGGCATTAGCCATTTTGGGGCCAGAGGGGAGATTTTGCCTTGAGTGGCCCCCGCTACACCAGTTGATTTTTGGCTTTTACAAAAGTGGGGGCCTCCAGGAAGCGCTCACAAGTGCAAGGAAACTAAACTCGAATGGTTAATTTGCATGTCTGCAGGTGAAACAGCATAAAAGCAGTAGTTTCAGTACAAAACACAACGTCAGATCATTGCTCATTGTCCAGGTTATCATAGCACCAGAGGTACATGCACGCACACGCGCGCACGTGCACACACTAAAGGACACGCACATTAGTCTGGCATGGCGCTGGATCTTCCCTCCCACTGACAGATGGATGGAGTTAATATCATAATTAAGCACCTCGGCCGACGGTTCCTGTTTACCGCTCGGTTGCTAGGCAGTGACATCAACTGATCCCTCCCCTCCTTCCTCTCTAATCCCGTCCCTCTCCCTCGCACAAACACCACTCTGCTCTCTCTCTCTCAGATAGGCAGTGCAGACGTGGGCAGCGTGTGGGGGTATAGAAAGAGGAGAGAGCGGTAGGGTAGCTGGTAGTGTGTGTGAGGCTGTCAGACAGCATGGTCTGGGTCTGAGGACAGCACTGGAAGACGCAGCAACAGCAGCCTCCACATGTCCATGTAGACCAGTGTGGTGACATCCACAGATCACCTGGACCTGGACCTGTTGACCCACCAGCACCCACCCAGGACAACACCCACCTCTTCCAGGGAAGCAAGAGGAGGAGGAGGCGGTGGAGGAGGACGAGGGGGGTGGGTCTGTTTAGCTTCTTTTTTTTATGTCAGTTTTTTGGTTTTGGAAGTAGGCTCCGGGCTGGACCGCATGCATGACACAACGCAAAGGCGAGAAACCAACCATCAGCATCCAGGAGCACATGGCCATTGACGTGTGCCCTGGCCCCATCCAGCCCATCAAGCAGATCTCCGACTACTTCCCCCGTTACCCTCGGGGCCTCCCCCCTGTTGCGCCCCACCAAGTGGGCCACGCTGGGCCCCTGTGCCCTGCCCTCTCCACCTCCTCGGCTGCCGCCTCTGCCACCGCCACTGCCGAACCTGACCGCCCCAATGAGGATAAACCCGACCGGGCTTGTGCCGGAGCCTCCGCCTCCTTACAGGCCACCAAGAGGGACGAGGAGCCCGACGTGGAGGGATACGACTCAGATGACTCCAGTGAGTGGTGTCCCTTCTTATCGTCTCCATCCTTGTGTTCGCCATGGTGTTTTCCAATATTTCTACATGTGTGTGATCATCCCTTTTAGTTCTTCCACTCCCTCTCCCTTTCTCTTATTACTGCATCTCCATTTTTGCCACCGGTTGCCAGGCATCCCTCCACCCTTGTGGCTTTATATCTTACCTTTTCTTCTCTCGGCTCCCCCGTCCATCTCTCTTTCGACATCCAATCGCCTGCCTTACGTGTGTGTGTCTGCATGCACGTTGTGTGTCCCCGTGTGTGTGTGTCTCTGTGCTGCAGCTAACTCTTTCCCTCTCAGTCGACAGACAGCCAACTGTTGCTGCTGCAAAAAAAAAATACAGCTCCCCCTCCTCCTCTGCTCTCCTCCATCTGAAAGGATGATATGTGTGATTTTATTGGAGCAAATGATTGCATATGTCTGTCAACGGGAGCATGTGTGCATTTTTCATGTCATCAGTGTGTGCAGGGTGCTCGGTCCACACTGTCGATCAGTCTCACCGGGCTGAATGATTCACGGCTTCTTGGTGAAGCTTCAAATTAGTCCCATTTTTGCGCTCAACCGAGTCTGACTAAAGCTGTAAGCTCATCCACATAATGTATTGGCTAGTGGCAAGACAGGCAAGTTCCAATTGTGTGTGCATATTGTTTGTCTGTCGGCCTGTTTTTGTGTTAGTTTCCAAAGCATAAAGATGCGCGTGTGTGTGTGTGTGTGTCCATATCTGTCTTCATCACAGAGGGGAGGCTCCTTTGAGAAAGCCTTCGCTAAATGTCATTCCTTTAATCTAGCAGGATTGAGTGGAGGAATAATAATGTAAACATGCAGCGCCGCTATTGGGGCGATAAAAAGTCACAGAGATTGAGCAAGATTTCCACATCCTGCAAAGCAATTTTAGCGCCCAGCAAACATCTTCTCAGATCGATGAGACGACCGGTGCTGAGAACTCGAGTAAATGTAGTGCCAAAATGAAAGCTGCTGCTACCTGCATCATTCTTACAGAACATGGGATCTCTGAGAAAAAAAAACTGAAGCAGTGAAGGAGTCTCTGTTTTAGCATTTGCCTCTGAACTTGGCTCGGCTGCAGCTCACTCTGAATAACATGTTGCTCTCGCGGTGCACAAAAACAGACGACTGCTTCACGCTGTGCTTGTATCAGACTCTGCCCTTTCTGGAGGTTTGTCGCGAGTGTTCTCTCTGTTCAGGAGACTCGTGATTGCAGGTTAATGTGTGACAGCAGTGCCGCTTCTCTAAGAGATAATCCTTGCAGAGTGGCATGCAGGGAGGGGGTTTAGGCCATCTCTAATCCAGAACTGAACGGGGGGGAGCAGAGGAGGCAGTTCGGCTCTGGCAGATGTTGCTCTATGACCTCCGCCAGGCAACCAGGGGAGAAAGAGATGCATTCTCGTAATTTGTGAGCGCCACGTCCTCAGCTAGCGAGAGTCTTGACTTCTGCAGCCAGACATGACTTTCTGAGGGTGCTTGCTCTTTTGTTTTCAGCAATCACAACATGGTGTTTCGGAATGTCTCTGCTGGTGCAATGTGAAGTGTGTGGGAATTAATATTATCAGATGCAAAGTGATACTTCTGCTCTCTCTCAGAATAATGGCATACTGTTAGCTCTAAATCGTCAACCGGTTCTGCGCAGGGATTTGTCATGTGGTAAAAGTTAACTATTCAAATATACCCATTTACACAACCAGATAGTGTCCATATTTTATACACTTTCCATGACAATTAGTGACACGTGTGTGTATGAGAAAGATAAGAAATCCAATCGCTGTGCTACAGGCAAACCTGGGTGTGACTCACTGCAGTCATAAGGTGAGATTAAGCACAAGAAGCCACAAGCTTCTTTCTACATGTTGCTCTAATGTGCAGCCAGGCATACAGTAGATAAATTCAGTTTTGCCAAGGGCAGCTGTGGCTCAGGAGGTAGAGCGGGTTGTCCATTATTTCGCAGGTTTGGCAGGTCGAACCTTGGCTCCTCCTGTCCACATGTCAGCTCCTCCTGTCCACATGTCAAAGTGTGTCCAAATTGTTCCTGATGGCATGGCGTGTGTGGGTGAACGAGAGGCAAATTGTAAAGTGTTGATCTGTTAACGTAGGAAAGTGCTATGTAAGTGGTGCCGATTGCCTACTATTATTATAGGGGCAGACCCCAGAAGTGGCTACTGAACACACAAATTACTGATTAAAGGGCTCACTAAAGTATTTGTCAGATCCTCCATCCGAAAGGGTGATAGGGGAGGGGACAGCCTGCATCCGCAAATTTTTTTAACTTTCCAAACTAGGCAATACGACAATCACGCCTGCTGTACACAGTGACTGACCACTTGTGCAGAGGTGCAAAAGCATGCAGGGTATGAACGTCTCTGTACAGCAATCTATTTTTTTTTTTAACATTGAAAAATTGTAAACATTTCGTGCGTGCGCAACCAAGCACAACACTATGAATGCCTTTGAGGAGAGGCTGACCCAAACTGTGCGCCATTGTCCCCGTTTGTACAAGTTCACTGTGCAGAGACGACAAAGACATGCCAAAGATGCAGAGTTCTCCGAGAGCCTTCCAGTGTGGCTGTTTCTGAACAGGTGCAAACACGTTCGTCCTTAGAAGTGGCTGGACGATGACATTGGGCGAACTAGAGTGACGTGTGCTGAGTTCTCACGTGTGCAGCTTGAAAAAGACGGATGCATTTACAGTTTTACAACACTTGGATAACATGCTTCTTGCCTGCATTCACACCTGGTTTTTCTTGATAACAGAAGGGGGGGGGCGGCGCGCGCCGCCCCCCCCCGCCCCCCGGCCCGCGCGCCGGGCGCGGGGGGGGGGGGG
>JAVQJF010049310.1:0-30523 GCA_036023855.1 Gadopsis marmoratus
GCTGTCCGCGGTACCAAGAAGGACACGACCGCGCCCCCCCCCCCCCATCTCCCCATCAGGAAAACCACATCACTGAAAATCGGTGTCACGCGCTTTGCAGCCCACGTTTGACGCCTTAAGGGTCGCGAAATCAGCGGAGAGGAAGATGATTTCTGTCTGTCCGCTTCTGTAATGTCGGTCAAACTGACGCGAGCGGGCGGGTTTTCACACCCCGGCTCGTCCAATAAAGAACCCAAATCCGTGCAAAGAACGGACGGACGGACACTCACCTGTGGGACAGAGGACCCGCTCGGTGGGCTGCAGCAGTCCGGTTTCCCTCCTCTCCTCCGGTACTTCGGCTCGTGCGGGAGCTGCGTGGAGAGCCGCACGTAGCTGTTTGTATTCCTTCTTGTCGTCCACTCGATCAGCCTGGGTGGCAAACGGGGACCGCCGTGACGTCACCGCGCCCTGTTACGTGCACAGATCCGCGCGTCTTGCGCATCGTCACCGCATCCCGCGAGCCGAGGCTGCGCCCTTGTCCTAATATGGCGGCGGCCCTTTTGCGGTTGGTTGGCCGAAAAGCGTGGGGCGGGGCGGGGGGGGGGGATTGGGGAACCCCTCCTGAGGGTCGTGAGGGGATGACTGTGACCCCCACCCCCCCCCACCGTCCGGTGATGTCTCTCGCCGGTGACCTTGACAGGAGCCCGGATGCTGATGCTGCGGATGCTGATGCAACGCGGCCCGTTGCCTCAGCAACGAGTCACGCGGCGCGGCTCAGACGATGCCCCCGGTTGGCGAAGTGATAACTTTGCAAACCTTTTCCTGCAGACAGCTACGGTTTGTGACCTGCTACCACGTGACGCATCAGCAACACACACGCTGCTGGTGTGTGGTGACTCGGACAATAACAGAAGTCAGCTGACTGGTTCGTGTAAAAATGATGGTGCCGTGAATTCAGCATCATTCAGTTCAGCCCGCACCTGATGAAGAGCTGCTGGACCTCATGTTGTCTGAACACAGCTGCCTCATCTGCTGAAGATCCTGGTTATGAGCCACAGCTCCAGAGCAGATACTGGACGGCAGTTGTGGCGAATGTCTATGGTTTTGTCTTATATATATACAAAAACTGCCAGTCCGTCTCTATATTGCAGTGTTAAGTGTTATTCTTTCCACATTGCATGATAAGTCTTTATGAGACTGGAGGCTCTAAGAGCAGAGTCTGATGCAACTTTGTGATTTTAGGCTACAGAAATAAATTCTCTTGATTTTGGTTTCCCCCATTGTCCACCTCATCTCTTTGCTGTATAAAAACAAAACGTCCTCAGTTTGTTCACGTTCCGATCACAGGAAGAGAAACGAGCCTTCGTGCTCCTTCGCTGTTTAAAAGTAACAGCCTGACCACACAAAGACCATCCAGGTGAAGATGAATGGGGAAAGCCTCGTATAACCACAAGAGATTAATATTTAATATCATGAGCATTTAACTACACTGTGGAGACTCTGGGAGCTAAAGTGCACTGCTTTCACTTCACAAAGAGAAAAAAAGAAGCTCCATCTCGTGTCTGTAAGACATTTAATGAACGTATTAAAGGCGCTTTCCTAGTTTATGGTCATTGTGTCCGATGGCTGATGTCCGGGGTCGGTGTATCTTGAGTAGGAAATCAAAATCAACTAAGGAACCAGGACCACAGGGTTCACAGTAACATTATAGGATTTATTTAGTTGCTTCTGTACAGGAAGAGCAGACGCTTCACATTAAGTCACAGAGGGCCGAGAGGAATCCGTCTGTTCAGATCTTTCCGGGGAAAGTTCCCGCCTCCACCTGCTCGTCCCATTTCTGAACCTGCAGGAAAGGGGGAACAGGAAGCGCGCAGAACATTTAAAAAAAACAAATCGGCAGATTCCTACAGACGGATGCAAAAGCAAGGAGCGTCACTGTGTCTTGTTGAGAGACATCAGTGCAGCTGCAGTTGATCACAGCAGCAGTTAAATGGCGAAAACTGACGATACTTGAACTAAGCGGATTAATGTCGTAGGGAGCACAGCAGCAGCGATCCTGTCAGGTGGATGTTTGGAGGCATTTGGTGCATCTCACCCAGCTCATGGGGCAGAGGCTCTTGTAGACCCTCTGGTACCAAACGCAGGGAGCCGTGTCCTGGTCCTTGCCGGACAGGGCTTTGTTGCACCTGTGGAAATCTGCAGACACCACACAGAAGGCGTCAGAGTCCGGCAGTCATCCCCGACAGCGAATCAACACCTTTTACAACTTGAATGCAGCCGCCATTGCCGAGGATGAACGTTTAGACGGAGACAGAGAGCGTTCAGCAGGAGCACCCTGTGAGCTCAGACACATTTATTGTGACTGTCGCAAGGAAACAATATTAAGGTCAGAGCGGCTCGAAGACGTGTGCGAGTTGAGGCAGCTGCAGGTGACGGGGGCCATATGTGTGTGGGGGGGGGGGGGGGGGCCCCTGATGGGGGACGGTCACAGATCCGCCTTGGTGGGGGGCTGGATGGCATCACTTTGTGCAACATTGTCAATGTAAATCAAATTCTCTCTTTGATAAAGCTTCAGTAAAGACTTTGTATTAAATCTGCCCTGAAATCATCTGGGTTGACTTTCCCACGTTAACACATCTGAAATGTTTTGCTGGGAGCAGAGTTTGTGCCTCGACACACACTACTTTTACAAAATACTTTAAAGATTGTTCTGCAGAGACAAATGCACATAAAATATGTGCAAGGACAAGGTACGAAAATGTTTAATTTAAATGACAATGGGCCCCTCTGTAGTGTCCCATCTCTCATGCAGACCAGCGGTGGAACCGCTCGGCACACAGCGAGCAGCCGGAGGCCTTTGACAGAGCTCTTATTTTAGTTTCACCAAGTTAAACAGCAAAGTGGCTCCAGCTGCTGCAGCTCAGAGGTCAGGTTTGGTTCAGGTTTGGTTCAGGGGTCAGGTTTGGTTCAGGTTTGGTTCAGGGGTCAGGTTTGGTTCAGGGGTCAGGTTTGGTTCAGGGGTCAGGTTTGGTTCAGGTTTGGTTCAGAGGTCAGGTTTGGTTCAGGGGTCTGACACAAGGAAACATGCAGCTACATTCTACATCAGTGGCCCAGAAAGCCGTAATGACGGTGTAGACGTCACCCAGGTAGTTCTGGAAGCAGTTGCGCGTCTGGTTGGTGTTGGGGAAGCGGGCGTCGAACGGAGCCGTGCTGTAGTTCTGGATCTTCTCCTGGACCTGGTCGGACATCTTCAGCTGCGGGTCACCGGCTCTGAACACACGGAGCAGACAGACGTCTCATGTAACGTGACGCGGCTTGCTAACGCCGCCTCTCTCTTTAGTAACGTCGCCACAGATAAACACGTCGATGGCCGCCACAGACAGGTTTAACAGCAACATCCGGGCGGAGCGGGAGACGCGGAGCCGCTCACCTGCTCTGACGTTCCGCTGCGAGCTCTGCGCCGTCGGTGTCCTTCTGCCGCGGTGGTCCGGAAGGAAGGCCGCTCGCTCGCAGTGCATGTCGGGAAACGGAAATGGCGCGTGAGGTAAGGATTGACAAGGCAGCACCGCCGCCTGCTGGACACTCCGGCGAGGTACACGGCCGCGGGCGTGAATGTAGCTTGATGCTAACAGGAAGCGTCGGAATGACGTGACGTCACCGGCTGAGGCGTTAAAGTTCACGCTCGAGCTTGGAAATAGTAATTAATCTGAACTCAATGTCCACTGAAGTATTCATGTTTTCTTTGTGCTTATATGTCATTTTTACTTACATGTTATAACACGTTTCCCGTTCGAATAACCTCAGTTTATATGTACAGCTCACAATGTTATTGTCATTGTTTATTTTCTAAAATGCAAAGTGCTTCTGTTTAGGACTCGAGTTGCGGAGACACTAAATTCCTGGAGGATTCATTAAATATTAAAGATCTTCATAGGTGGACCAACAACAACAAAAGTCAAACAAATGTGTAAAACAAAAAAGGATTTTATTATTATTATTATTATGACAACAGCCAATACACTTAAATCAACAGCGCATGTCTTATATCAGTTGATAGCTTCTAAATTGCTTCTCACTCGTCTGATTCTCTTTTGCTTCTTTGTAATTAATTTGGTCTCCTCTCCTCTCTCCTTCTTTCTCCTCTCCTCTCCTCTCCTCTCACTGTAGAGTAGCTTGTCTCCTCTCGCAGATCCTCCTCAGCTGGTTGGAACATCTGTAGGTGAACCAGCCCCTCCTGTAGTCGTCTGCTGGCGTGAGTCGACCACACAGCTTCCTGCCGTCGCTTTGATCGGGCTCGCGCGTCCAAAACCTGCAGAGGTGCAGGGAGGAAAACACCCCGCACACCCAGTCTTTGATCGGTTGCCACGGAAACCACTGCTCATCCGTATGAAAATGCATCATAAAATTAGAGCAGCATCCCACTGCCTCTCCATCCCATCCCATCAAGACCAACGTAATCCCAGTATATCCAGAGAGAAGATATAAGATACTGTAACTCGTGATTAGACATCTTTGCCGCAATTTTAGAACAGTGAAATCTCTGTGAACCACGGCCGCTTGAGGGTTATTGCTTTAACATCTTCACGTGGAATCACTCATGTCGAGTTTCCGTACTTGTGTGTCCTCACTGGTGAACCGGCAACATGTGACCAAACGCTCAAGCTGCAGGAACAGAAGTCAGATCCCTGTTCAACCCTCCCCCTGCCTGCCATTACTCACTGTGGTCCCTTCTCCACCAGGGAGCCGTCGCTCCACTGCCAGCCCCCGTCACCTCCACTGCTCCGCAGGCCGAGCCAGTACGAGTCTCCCTGGCTCAGACTCCGGGCCTTGTTCCACAGAAACACCTGAGAAACATGCATCAGTTTGTCATGAAAGGTCTTTTTAACTTCTCTCCCTCCTCCAGCAAATTATTTCACGTCTTACCTGGGGACGACACCAAGGACCTAACCCGTGTTAGCAGGCACATAAAACAAGACCTCAGATGACCTCCAGCAGTGACCGCTCCTGCAGACGTCTTTATATTTCACAGAGGTCTTAAATCTATTCTTAACTTCTCTCTCTCTCGTTGGTGTGTGTTGTGTGTGTGTGTGTGTGTGTGTGTGTCGAAATGTGTGTCCTTACAGCTAATATTTCAGGGAAACTATCTCAAATGTTTACAACTGGACAGACGCAGAATATATCATCAATGAAGTTCCATGTACGGCACATAAATACTAAGAAATTAAGGCAGAGATTTCAGTTTCCAGCAAAGTTACATGACGGAAAATGATGGAATATAGACACAGTTAATAACTTAATGAATCGAGTATGGAATTAAAATTGTAATGAAACTAGAAAACGATAGGACAGAGCAGAATCAAAGTGTGTGTGCGTTCACCTGCTCCTCCTCCGTCCTGACTGTGGCCACAGCGCCCCCCAGTGCCATGCAGCGGTACTGGCTGCTGATCCAGTCGGCCCTGTCCTGACTGAACAGGAAACATTTCTCTCCCTGAGGCGTCCAGTCGGATGGACATGGTCTGCACACTCTCTCTGAGAGGAAGAGGAGGAGGAGGAGAGTGTTTTAATCTGCTTCAAGCTCCAAACGACCTTTTCACAGCAGAAATGCCAAAAAATGGGTCAATTTTCAGCAGTGAAATTTCTTTTTTCCAGCTGTGAAAACAGCCTTTTATGACTGTTGGATGCACGTACATGCATGGATTCATATAGAAATGTGCAGGGTTTGACATTAACCATGGTTACCAAAGTTACTTTGTGGCCACCCAAAACTTCTTGTATGTGGCCACCAAGTTTCATCCCTATACGCCAAAGCAACGTTACATTTCCACAAACATCCAGTTTCCTTAGGATGAAATATAGACTGTGAAGTAAGAGACTGTGAGAGAATATATGTGACATATGTTTACAAAGAACATGAGTTAAATTTGAATTAATTATTATAAAAAAATATTTTCATTCTGTTATTTTCAGATTTATTTATTTCATTAAGTGTCACAGTTACAGAAGGCTGCGTTAAATTACCTTTTCTAGATTGTTTGTACATAACTTTACATTTTGGCCACCAAAAATGTACTTTGACCACTAAATTTAGGGGCTTGTGCTTAAAAAATATTAACGTCTATCTCTGGTGTGACATAATACATCGAAACAAAGCTAAAGTCATGTTTTCCACTGAGGTTTGATTAGTAAATGCTCTATTATGCATAGCTGTGATGGTCATGCAAAAATGTTGCTTAATGCCTTTATAAAAGTGCAGGTTACGTCATCATTTTGCACAAAACTATAAAGGGTTGCATGTTAAGATGTGTAGTTAAATGCAGTGGATGCTTGATGTCCACAGTGGGCAGTTTCAGTTACAGAAACTAAAGCTGTTATCTCCAAACATCCTGGAGCTGCTTGCAGTTTGTGTACTTTTGCAAATCACTACGCAAATCAGAGCTCCTGGGTCAAACAGCATCTTCTCAAATAATTCCTTGTGTTTAATCTGCAGACGCACTGCCAGATTCTACAGGATGACCGGAACGTCAACGCTGACAAAAATAACTGAAAATCAGCCACGACAAGTAGATACACACCGACCAGCCATAACTTCTGACAGGTGAAGTCAAGAACATTGACCTTCTGTAGCTCCAACTGCTGAAGACGGGAATGCTGGTTCTGATAGAAAGGTGTCAGAACACCCAGAGCATCGCAGTCTGTTGCATATGGGGCTGCTCAGGGCGCCGTGCTGTCTGAGTGTTACGGCTGATCGATGCATGAAGTGAGACAACAACAAAAAAGGCCACTTGAGGGAGTCTGAAGGCATTTGCAACATGTGATGGTGCAAAAAAGTGACATCTGCGATGGAGTATGTGTTCGACACGTTATATATATATATATATATATATATAGACCGAAAAACATGGGAGTCTGGCTGAGAGCTGCACACGTTCACACGTGGAAGCTGCCAGGTGCCATCAAACGTCCTTGGCCAGTGGAACCTCTACTCCCCTTTTTATCCTGACAGGCTGTGCTAGTGCTTTTTTTTTTTTACACATTTATAATACCTAATACTTTTTTTTTCTCGACCTTCAATCAGGTGAGGGCCAGACAACGTGTCCTTACTTTCCAACAATGCCCTCACTCCCAAGGTGTAAAGCTTGGATCCTCACCGAACCGCAAACCCACACCCACACAGAGCACCTACCACCGGTGGTGGAGTTGCTGACTGGGCAGTACTGGTTCAGAGCGGGATACTGGGAGAACAGGAGGCGATGGGACTGGTTGAGCTTCTCCAGTCGGTTTGTCAGATCTCTCAGTTTGGTTTCCTGCAGGTGTGACTGTGACTGGAACACCAAGGTGATCTGAACCACTGTGATATCAACCAGGAAAAGAGAAAATTACATACACAATGTCCCATCCCCCGTTTCTATGGATACAGGACAATAAAGGATGTGTCGGGGTGAAAACAAAGCTGACTGACAGAGGTAAATAAAGAAATGCATTCAGAAGGAACATGAAGAGTTAAACCTCTTTGTAAACCTTCAAATGGAGACATTCCGTCTAAAATAAGATGTGGAGAGAACGACGTCTTAATTTCAGACAAAATGACAGCTGCTGGCGTGACGCTAAAGAACAATCTGGGTCTTTATTCAAAGCCGAGATGAAGACATGATCCGTTCGTGGCTGCTGGGAGGTTTTAGCTTCATCTCAACAACATTTTAAAGACCCTTTTGTCAACAAATCCCACAAGAAGACCGAAACCAACAATGATCTGATCCTGCTATAAAAGTATTGTCTTGGATAGTCAAAGCCTGGTATATCTTCTGCCCCTGTGCCACAGAGCTCCATTGTTCTCCAAAAACTATTCAGCACACACGGTAGGTTATTTTGACTTGGTTGTTCCAAATACTCACTAGAGCACCAAATGTGTATTAATCTGCTACTGAACATAGTCCCCAACAAATACGCTATATCCTCCTGTTTGAGTGGCTAAAACTAAAACTACAGTGAGCAGCCGATTTAGGAAATTAAAGCCATTTTTAATCACGTTGTCTTTAGCGCGTCCTAACTCCGCAACGGTTTGAGCTAGAGACATGCCGTTTTTGCTGTTCCTGTTAAACTAGAGAAACAGCGCTAACCAGCGAGCCCGTTTGTTTATGTGGGTCATTTACTTAATCTATTATCTATATTAGGAAATATCTGTTCCTATTATACATTCATTCATTCATCAACCAGACTGCTTATCCCGAAGGGTCGCTGGGGGGGCTGGAGCCAATCCCAGCTAACATTGGGCGAGAGGCAGGGAAACACCCTGGACTGGTCGCCAGTCAATCGCAGGGCCTGTTCCTATTAAATACCTCTTTATATACCATATTTCCTTAAATAAAAACCGGTAGTCAAGTAAAACTGGATGTTGTAGTAACTTACAAGCTCCACAAGATGGCAGCAGCCATGGGAACTTTGTACGGGAAGTCAATTCGTTAATAAATTAAGGGTAAGGGTTTCTGTCCACTGAAACGCTAGAAGGCTTTTAATCTGAAACGGACACAGGAAGTGTTGAGTAACAGCGTGATGCAGTAACTGTAACAGGGAAAACTGGAGCAAATCAAAACAAGGCTTCGTACTAAAATGTGACCAATTCTACTCATGAAACTTGTGGAATTAGAAACAAAGGCCTGCCTCTTATAGAAGCCTGCTTCAAATAAAGGCCTGGTACCTTCTGCCGCTCTCTGGGGAAATACGGTATATTTATTTTTCTTTCGTCTTTTCTCTTGCTGCTGTTCTATCTTGTATTTAATTTGATAAATTCTCCCGTACATGCCACCTATTTGCGATCTGCATTTTGAAAGTATAGCTCATTGAGTGAGTTTACCTGCAATGAAATTCCTTTATTATACCTGCACCTGTTTCTGTTACAGTAAAAAGCCTGAAAAATCACAGAGTACTCACGGCAGAAGGTCTGGAGCAGAGTGATGATGATGAGCAGAAAGCAGAGCAGAGAGAAGTAATGAGCCAGCTGCCTGTACTGACTGAACCAGCCTGAGAGACAAAGAAACAACACCTCGACGTTGCACAGACTGCTATTACAGCAGGGGAGGACTGAAAAGTGATTCCAGTATACAGAGAATCACATTGATTAGCTTGTTGTATTAGCTTGCATGAGATTCTGCAGGTGGACCAAACACACACTCACCTGTGAAGGAACGCAGCCACGTTGATAGCTTCAGTTTTATTTGCTGAAGTGTTGAGCATGCCGCCGCTCTGCAGCGAGGTTTGTAAATTATCGTAAGTAGCTGGGATATTGTTTCTGGAAATAAATGTTTACGTTGAGTTTTCAAATGTCACTTTGACGCTTGACTAATAAAAGTCACTTAATTGTAGGGGATAAGAGGGACTTCTCAGAACCTCAGCAAATAAAGCTGAAACTATCTGCATGGCCAGACATCATTTTATTATTATTATTATTATTATTGTTATGGATGAATGATCTTTATTGTCATTATACTCAGGTACAATGACATTTCGCATTGCTGCTCATGATGTAGTTGAAATACAAACAAATAAATAAAAGCAGTGTCAGAAAACAGTAAGAATATTTAAAATAAATCAAAATTACAAATGTACAGAGGGTGAATGTAACAAATATTAATAAATGCCTGCTAAGTCTTGTGTCTGTGGTAGCGACCTCTGACTCTGAACCTTTAAACTGATCAATGCATCCTCAACGCAGAAAGAGCAACTCATTAATAAAGTCATCAGTAAAACTCAACAGTATATATTTTAAAGTATAAACACGGAAATTGCAAGCACTCCAAATATCTACGTAATGCACTTGACCTTTCATATCCTGTATTAAGACCATGAATTTATAGAAAGAAAAATTAAATAATGTGTATATTAACAACAGAAACATTTGAACGTGCGGCTTCTAGAAAGAAAGAAAAAAGAGTTACTTTTGTGTGACGTTTCCTGTTTGTCTTCCTCCAGCAGAGCCGATCCGTTGCTCACTCCCATGGTTTCATCTGCTCCTGCAGACACGAAGGGTTTCTTTTCAGCGATGACTTAATGAATTAATGCATAACGTTCTCCGTGTTAGCTGTTCCTCTCAGTCCTCATGTGTTGTGGTAATAACTGAGAGCAGGCAGAACAGAGCAGCCCAGTGTTTCCTCTGGTTACTGTTTAATGCAGGGTCGTATCTCTAGCAGCCGTATGGAAAGCAGGACTGGTTCTGATAGTCAAACAGGCAACTGTAGCCACCGTGGAAGTCTCCATCATCATCTGTTATAAATATCCAAATGAAACGAATAGTCCAGTTTGGATTCATAAAATATTTTAAACCGTTTTTTTATTCAAAATCCTGACATATTTGCAAATATTTGACAGCGTTTATTGTGCATTTTTCTTCCTCTGTCAAGTTTTACAACTCAGGTTATGGTTTTGGCTTACACACGAGGGAGGGACTGTCGACTGAACCCAACGTGATGCTTTGAATATTTACAGCCAAAGAATCAACATAACAAAAAAATTCAAAAACCCCAACAACTAAGACATATTAAAATGTACACCAAAGGCGAAAATAAGTTGTACATAAATCTTCTTATATGTTGTTTTATGTCAACATTCAGCTTACAAACTACACGTGTCAGTAGTAGGTGGAGGTGTGTGAAGCGAAGTCTACGCAACGAAGACAGAAGAAACATATGAAACACGTCTCACATGCGTTTGGCCCACTGTCATGAGAGGAAGACAGGGGCGTGGCTTCAAAGTAGCGCGACACTGTCGGGACGTGATGTGGTCCTGATGCTGAGAGATTCTATCACCGTGGCAACAACAGATAGCCCTTTCTACTACCAATAAAGAGAGTTGGAATCTGAGTTTACCTCAGAGGGGACAGGGGTTACAAGAAACAAATAATAACTCCCAATAAGATGTGCTGTACATACAAACACGGGGTTAAGAGTGGGTCGAGAAAGTGCTAGGTACTTATTAAATTATTTACAATGTGAGAAATCCCACAATAAATGCTTTTGATAATTAAAAACAGACTATCTGGTATATAATATACGTGTACAAAAAAAAATCCTCTTTTGTTATAAAAACATGAAGGTGCTCTACAAACAGTTAGCAGGAGATCAGCAGTGTCTCTTTTCACCTCTTTATCTTCTCTGAGCGTCGTGTGTGTGTGTGTGTGCGTGTGTGTGTGTGTGTGTGTGTGTGCGCGACTCTGCCATGTGGTTTGAGCTGGTCAGGAATAGGCAGGATCAGATCAGTCGTCCACAGGTAAATCCCGCTGTAAGCCACCGGTTGCCGAGGACACGTTAACGCTGCGCGGATGCAGTCAGGTGGCTTGGTGGCCGTGACGTGTCGTGTCTGACATTGAGCCGTGGCGTCCTCATGTAACGGTTGTTACACTTTGCAGCAGAGAAACAGGCAGAGACAGTTTTAAATTTAAAACATCACACTCAGTTCTGCACTGACAAAATGCAATTTTACAGTTATGACAAACACATTTTTTTTTGTTTGTTTGCTACAAAACCAAAAAGCCCGTTGTAGAGTTTTCAATATGAAAGACTACAGCAAAAATCTCAGCGTCAGTAGGTTGTGCTAACTCCGTGCATTGGAACAACGTCCTGCAGCAGCATTACTCCTTTTGTCGCCGCAAAACAATGAGCAGATATTTAATAGTCAGTACTTCATCTTCATGGTTCATGTCTCCATGTGGCTTTATTTGTAAGCGATCCTTTTAGCCTTTCACCCCCTGTGATGTTTGTGTTGCTCACATGCCAAACAAAACAAGACAGTGCAGGCGAGCTAATGGCGGCCAGCAACCTTTGGACCCGTTCTGACGCACTGAAATCCTGTTATGCGTGCTGGATCTCTCAGAGCAGCCAGAGTCATGACCACACAGCCGGTAAACCCAAAGCCCTGCGCTCTTTGGAGCCTTCAGAGTCGTCCTGCTGAGAGCATCAGAGCGAAGAAGCGAGGGTGTAGGTGGGAGAAGGCAGAAAGATCGAACAGGAATGGCAGAAATATATAGAACAGCTCCTTGCTCTGTCGGTGGCCCCTGGCTGAGATTGTGCTATTAAACGTCTGCAGACCAATATGATGAAAAACCAGAGCGAGCAACGAAATAAATCACAGCCCCATCTTTGATGCGCACAAAATAATATCTTCCGTCTCTCCGACTATTTTTGACATGGACATGTGATCGATGATGATCCTGCAGGTCTGGGTGTGGGGGAGGGGGGGTGGGGGGTCCAGCATCAGTCCTTAGTGGCAGGGCTCAAAGGGGAACTCGGTGAGCCCTCCGTGGAGCTCCACTGATTCCTCGGACCAGGACATGACGTCGCCAACGAGGTGGCCTCCGCAGGCCGCCTGGCTGTAGATCTCAGTGGGCGTCAGGACTCTGGACCAGAACTGCAGACCAGACAACTCTCCCATAAAGGACTGGGTGACGTCAAAGCGGCCTCCCAAGGTGTCCTGCGAGGACCAGAAAAGACCAGGTCAACATGAAAAATGTTGGTCGAACTGAATCTTTACTCAGAGATTATTGACTGAAGATCTAAATATTAGCTTCTGAAAGTCACAAAACAAAGATTATAGCCAAGTTGACATTAGGAGTACCAGTAGCGCAACTATTTTTATATAAATTCTGCACATGGCAACTATGATATGGTCATGGTTGAGATTGAAAGATCTTGGCTGCCTAAATGTCTGGACCTACACCTTTAATTTCTGCCTTTCTACATAAAGGACACACAACTTCGGTGACCGTCACTGAACGTTGGCATTTTGAATTGTAAGGTGCAGAATCGTCGAAATTTGGACTTAATTCTTAAGGATACTGGGCTGATGTAACTGTATTGCCAAGATCTCCACACTATTTTGACAATCCGCCTCTTCCTGGTCCAGACTGCTTCATGTGGGAAGTGTCTAAGACAAAGGTGCATTGGAAGACAAATTCTAATTTCACGACATTTCAGGACATCTACAAACTTCAGGAAGATATAAAGGCCATATAAAGAGGAATGACTGTCACTGCACAGGTTGGTTAAATATGACCAGTAACTGGATCATCTACACACTGTGTGTCTTACCTGCTCCTGGCCCAGGATGAAGGTCCCCCCTGGTTTGATGGGGTGCCACGATGACAGGTTTTGCCCCGAGCCTTTCTTCACGCCGTCCTGATAGGCCTCCCAGACGCCGTCGCGTGTCGACCACGTCACGCACACGTGATGCCACTTCCTGTCTGTCATGCTTATGGGCAGCGTCACCGCCTAAACACGCAGGTGGACAGACAGGTAGACAGAGACAGACGCGCCGTTAAAGGTGAGGACGAGAAATGTTCTTCTTCCATCCGGTGGAGCCTCGACATGACGTTGGGATCCACTGTCACACACAGGATCCTTCACTGAATTCATTAATCTGAATTCGCTAATCAGAAGCAAGGCCTTTTCTTTGTTCTGTTCGGAAACACAACGGCTTCTTCTTGTAACATTGTGCTCGCTAATGTAGGGAAAGTGGATTAGTACAATATGGGAATATCCACTCTGTTGATCCTCATAAAGACTGAGATTAATCTGCATTCTGAAGATCATTTAACTGTGTCATTGATCAGTTTGATGACTGGAAGACAACAAACATGACAGTTTCTCCCTCCTGGTAATGTCACTCCCACGGACAATTAGGCCAATCAATTAGGATAATCAGATTACTTGCTTTGTTGATTTGTTTGTTGAGCTCACTGCTCACAGTGCTGGGGCAAGGAAGGGGAAAACAAGACAAACATCTGTCTTCCGTTTAGGAGGAAAGGGTATTAGCCTTTCAGAGAATGACAGATTAGGAGGCTAATGGAATAATTGAATAATTTGTATGTCAGCAATCTGTGTACAAGTTACAACGTTAAATCATAAAGCGTCATCCAAACAAATTCCACAACATGCTCTTAGTCAGGAGTTTCTCCACCTTTCTTGCGGCGTTTGTTGCACAAAGTTCAATCATTTCTTAACGCTTCTGAATATCTCACGTGGGCTCGTGTGTGGTACTGTAGCCACCTCTGCCCTGATGTGTAGCTACATTTTTGGGGAGGTGCACGCCAGCTGCGACGTAGCCGCAGCTCCCATAGGTTCTATAGCTGTGTCGTTGCTAACTCTGTTGTGTGCAGTACCTGCATAAATGGGCATTGATACTCCAGAAAAGAAGCAATTTTATCAGTGGCCCCGGTGCCTTGAGTGCCCCCTCTGTCTGCACGGCACATCTGGTGCGTGGTACGGGTGCCTTTACCCCTGCGCACGCAAAAGGTACTTCAATTTCCACACCTGCCCTTTAGTCTGCCCCTGCCACTGCCAGCTGACAAGTCCACCTGGCTCCCCGGTGACTGAGAGCTCGACGTGGCTCCCGTCACGTAAATACTGTGCTGCTCCCTGAGTCTGAGGTCACTGTCCTCTCCTCGCAGCCCTGACCTCCACTTGGGAGGCGACGCCGTGCTGTCAGTCTGAGCTGCGGCCATCAGGCAGATAATTTACACTCTGGGGGCGTGGATGTGTGAGAACTGCAGCACATTGGTTTCCCGAAAGCTCAGAGAAGCTGAGAAAATCCCTCTATAAGAAATTCATAGAGAGTTTAATCCTTAAATATACAGCCGTACCAGTTTTTTCTATCCCTGAATGAGCAGAGAACACCCCACAAAGAAGAGCTACGTGTCAACTTAATTTCATTTGCAAAAGCTTCAACTCGACTCTATACATTACCTGATTTTATTGCATTTCTTTTACCTTGTCATTGATTAGCAGCTCCATGGGGTTGCTGCCCCACTCGATGAGCACCAGCTCGTTGGCTTGTCCAGGTATGGCGTAGGAGAAGGGAGTGCCAAGGCCAGGACCGGCTCCTGCCTTCAGCCAGAGGCAGATGGTCAGGGCAAAGATCTCGTTGACCACCGAGCGCTTCACCCTGGCGTACATGTAGTTGGTCCTCATGGGGAAGTCGAGCAGGAAAGCGCTGGGACTCTTTAGCTTCTTGTGGTTTCCTGGTGAGATGCAGGGTTGAGATACCGGTCATTCATTTGTTTAGTTTATTATATGGTTTTTATATAATGTTTTATATACACTGCTCAAAAAAATTAAAGGAACACTTTTCAAGCACATTACCCAGTCGATACCAGTATAGATATCCAGCATGATTTTTTTCCCATTGAGACCTGATGTGTTGTCAATGTGTTCCTTTAATTTCTTTGAGCAGTATATTTTATATTTATATGGTTATATGGTTCTACCACCAGCAGTTGGTTTCAACTTGTACGAGAAACCTGATTTGTTCTGCACGTGTGGAAAAATGCGACTGCCTGTCCCCGCTTTTTTCCCCCTTAAATGCAGAAATTAAAAGCTTCAGTTCAAGCCAGACTTTATGTTGATTAGAGGAACGTACCACTTCTACAACTTTATTGTGCTGAGGGAAGTTTCGTGTTAAATGTAGAAATGTAGAAAAGACAGATTTCTACTAGCTAATACCTACTCCTGTCTTTAAGTAGTTTAAAAAATGTATTTGAGACAGCAGTAAGTGTGCGTACTACTGTGCAGCAGTAGTGTGTGTGTGTGTGTGTGTGTGTGTGTGTGTGTGTGTGTGTGTACCGTGGTCAGTGTCGCCGTGGTGCAGTTGGCTGAGCACTGTTTCCAGCTTGCTGTGTCCGGCGCCACGCAGACTTTTCTCTTTGCTGCTCAAGGGCAGCCGCTGTAAGTGATGATTGTTACCATGGTGGTTGTCATGGGGGTCGTTACCGTGGTGATCCTCATGGTGATCATCATGGTGGTCATCACGGTGTCCAGGTCTGTAGTGATAGTCATGGTGGTCATCGTGGTGGTCATCATGGTGGTCGCCATGGTGGATGCTGTGATAGTTGCCATAGTGACCAGTATGCCGGCTGTGGTTCCAGTCATAGTGGTGGTCCTGATGGCGATTATTGTGATTGCTGCGATGGTTGTACCTGTGGCTACCACGGTGGTTGTTGCGATGGCTGTCGTGGTGGTCGTCATGGTAGCCTGTACCATGTTGGTCATCGTGGTGGTCGTCATGGCGATCGGTACCATAATCGTGGTGGTCGTCACGGTGGCCATTGCCATGGTGGTCATCATGGTGGTCGCTGTTGTGGCTGCTGCCACGGTTGTCGTCGTGGTGGTCATCGTGAGCATCGTGGTGGTCGTTATGGTGACCATATTCACGGTGATCTCGGTAGTAGCTGTGCAGCTGCTCCTCCAGAGCGGTGATCTTCCGCTGGAGGAGTTCTCTCAGGGAGCTGGAGTAGGAGCTGGAGGAGTTCCTGGCCTGCAGAAGCAAACACACATCGGTCAGAATTTCTGACAACTCTGTACTGTAGAATTCAGCTGAAACCTGAATATTGTGAAATTCATCAAATTGTGGTTTTAGAAGATCTTTGAGTAGGGATCCTCATTTAAAATGGTGACAAGCCACAAAAAATCCCCCAAAATTCAATGAAAGCACAGAGTGCACAGACTGTACACACACAGTCAGCTCTAGCAGCTCAAGTTGAACTTTTAAGACAGCATGGATGCACAAGACGTCCTGAAGGTGAAATGACAATTACTTGATATGCTGATGAAGATGTGGGATACAGACAAAGCTAGTAAGTGGACCAGGAGATGGGCTTGTTTTGTTAACGGCTACTTTCCAAGGTCAAGAATGAACATTCATGCGTCAAGAACTGTCAAATTTAACAACCTCCTAGCTTGAAGAAAATTTCTGACGAGAGAGTCAGACGTTCTTTGCAGTAAAATCAGTGTTATGCAGTGAATAAATTATGGTATGACATTTAAAGTTGCACGGTAATAGTTTCTGCCCCTCCCTACAAGTCCTCCTCTCCCTTTCTCATCCTTGCCTTCGTCTCCAGCAAATCCGGCTTTGTTCCCTGCCAGCACACGCCACGATTAATAGCCTCGTCAGGGAGGATGAAGCTAATTGAAGGTGAGGCTGGCTAGCGCCCTTCGGCGCGTGGCCAGCTGGTGGCGTAGACATCATGTTGGAGGAGGGAGTGACGAAAAGGTAAATCCTGGCTCCGCTTCTGTTTTGTCTCACACCTTCGGGGGAGATTGAAGGGGATTTCTGGCAATACTTTCCTGGAGCGTAATCGGAGACCACCTGCACTGATAATGAGGCTTTCGCAGGCCAGCGGGCAGCAGGGTTTGAGTCTCGCAATGTGACACCAGCATCATTAAGTGTTACAACACAAGTGAGACAGCAGAACCACATGTATGGCTTGTTTTAGGCGCCTGAACACAATTTAGAGAATGTGTCACATGCTATCACATACTGTGCAACGTCTACAAATTAGAAAAGAGCAAAATTCAGGGAAAGCAACAACAGCTACAAAAGGTCCCAGTGAGCATTGATTTAGTACTTTATTGGATTCACACTGAAATAAATTTAAGTTATAAAGAACAAGACTGTGATCTGATGATCTTTATCCTTCCTCTTCCACCTCTGAGCTCGATTCCCTCCATCCTGTGAAGGTTGGAAACAGCGGTTGCGTAAGGTCAGGGGTGAGGGCTAATCAACTCAGAGCCGCTTCCTGTTGAAGCTCAGGCTTGGCTACTGATATCCAGGAGACAGATCGAGGGCCGGAACAACTCTGAGAGGACGTCAGTGTCCAATGACTCAGAGACAACAGACAAACAGCTGTGATGTTAGCTCCGTAGGTGGTGCGTGACCTTGACTGGTGGGTGGCTGTTGACGTGTGCCTGAGGTACATCTCCTCTCATAACTTTTGAATCTTGCTTAAAATATTTGTGTGTTTATTCCAAAACTACAGATATGCCGCTAAAAAATAACATCCACTTTTTAAATATGCATTGTTAATCTTGAACACCAACAGCGTCCTATGGCTTACCATGTCTTCATGAAACACATCCTTTGTGCAGCGTCTCGGCAGCGGACATCACCGGCAGCTGAGCTCGTGATGCTTAATGACGCAAGATGTGACCCCAATTAAGTCAAACCTTTGATTGGCTTCCGCCTCCCTGTGGACCTTCTTTGCGGACATGTTACATTTCAAAATGTTTGTATGGTGCAGAAGGCGTAAGTCCTCCTTCAGGAGGTACAGAACCCCTTTTCGCCTCAAACATCAGCGCTTTAATTACAGCCATATTAGCACATTAGGTAGGAGACAGTGCTGTGCCTTGCTAGCCCTGCAGCATTTTTGTATAGAAAAGAGAAGAAACTAAATTTAACAGACTCTGTAGGAGTCAGATTGGATCACAGAGCTTGAGATATGGCAGTAAAATAATGTTATTAAAAATACATTAGCAATAGTGTAGTTTACATCAAACGTTAAATGAGACACAAATGCAGTTTTCATCTGCCCATTAGGCTACATGAGCCCCCCCCCCCACCTTCTTTAGCTGAATTAGCTGAAGCTACGAGCCGTAAAGTCAGTCCTGCAGGTCAACTTGTAAAAGCTACCATTAGGGTGGTGCTCCAGCTCTCAATTTTGGGGCAGGAATACGTTCATCATAAGAATAATAAAGTAGACAAACTATCACATTTTGTCCCAGCTAGCAGGGGTTGGAAGGAACCTTATTTTTACCTTCTTCTTCACTACCATGTATAAAGAATATGTATATACCCATACCACTCTCCTCAGGGCTTATTTAAGTCATTCTAATTGTATCCACTTTTCACATTTTATCCACCTGCAGAGTTCGTCTGTATTTAAATCTACGGTGTTTCGCTTTTTATGCAGTTCGTCCCCACTGATGACTTTTCTTTGAGCAGGCACTGCAGATTTCTGCACTTACCTGCAAGTTCTCCAGCCTCTCCTTCAGCGCCTGCAGTGTTTTGCCCGTCTGTTCCGGGGAGAAGGAGCTGTGTTTTCCGTACGACGAGCCCTTCCTGTGGTGGGGGTCCGACCGGTGGCTGCCATGGGAGTAGTGGTGATCGCTGCTGTGATACGCAGAAGGCCCGTGGTGCGACGGTGGAGACGAATGGTGGCTGCTGTGCTGCCCGTGGTGGTCATCGTGGTGGTTGTCATGATGCGTATCATGGCGGTTGTCGTGGTGGTTGTCATGGTGACCAGTGCTGTGGTGACCACCGAAGCCCTCGCACAAGGTGAGCTTGGCGGTCAGCTCCCTGATGGTCTCCCGTTGGTCCAGGATGGTCTCCTTTTGCCTCACAAGGCTCTCGCGTAGGTGCAAGATGGTGGCTTTGACCTCGTCGGACATCATGCCTCGCCGGTTACTGCCATTGTGGCCATTAGTGTGTCCGTTACTGCTTGGTCCATGGGGCACACTGGGTGGGGAATAGCAGCTGGGGTCTGCTTCTGGGGGAATTGGGGTGCAAACAAATTTGGGGCTAATGCCATAGTCATGTTCTATGCCAGGCAAACTGCCTGCTGCCGCTGTACAGGACAGGAAGCAGCAGAAAATTAGAGAACGTAGGGGGAAGAAGTGGAGGACGGACCACAGAGAGGATTTAACCCATTGCTGATGCCTTACAGACAAAGGCATGAGGCTCAGAGGACTGACGTCTCTGGCCATATTTGGCCTGAGCCCAATTTAATCTTTGACAAACGACAGTCCTTCCAGGCCTTAGCTTTGTTGTGACGAACACCATGAGTGGAGGTCATATGCGCCAAATTGAAAGGTGTTGGGGTACAGCATGTCAACAATAAAACAGCAGATGGAATCTCTTCCCAGACAGCATGAATTACTTTCAGAGGACAAATAGCACAAAATCCAAGGCAGTATTCCAAAAGCCCAGAAAGGGCACTGCCACACTCTTTAGCTGTTTGCCTTCAATATGACCTCCATGGCAAGTTAACAGGCCGCAAGATCTAGGTTGTTGTATCCTGATAGGCCTGTCTCGGGGAGGAGTTGTTGGGCCAACGCCAGACAGGTGATGCCTCTTGGCACCAACAACCTCCTGTGTTTGACAGCCAACAGTAATCCCTTTAACTTCTAACCACCCATCAGATCCCAGAGTGGTAAGACTGTAGGACAGAGAAAGGAAACAAAAAAACAAGAGATCAGAAATATAATTATTCATTATTGTGTGTTTCAAAGCAAATTTATCAATAATTTACATTTCAGCCAGTCAGAACAACACAATTAGAGATCATCTTAGATAAATCCTTGTAAAGATGTGGCTCTTGCATTAAAGAAGGAAAACCCGAAGTGGACAGAATGAGACAGAAAGGAAGGGAATCTGAATCATGAGCAAATAATGAAATATAGAACCTTTAGTATACCTTTAGTAGTTATATAGACAGATACAGATATGCTTAGATCGATAAATTATCAAATCGCTCCTTCAGCCCGTCAGCATTTCCTGTCGCATACTAAGTTCAGTGACGCCAGCAGGCAGGTAGACAGCATTGCCGGGGGATGGGGGGGTCGCCAGGGCTGCTGAAGGCCACAGTGTAATAAGATTACAGCCAATTAATCTGGCCCCAAAACCACAACACGGCAATCCACATAATGAAAGCTGGTTTTCATTTGAAACATGGGCGGGCGTTGAGCCCAGTCACTTGCACCAGGACCTTGTGAATTAATGTCAGAGCTGCCCGCCCTCGGACAGCATGTTTATGCTATCTGAAGACAGTACAGGGGAGGCAAAGTCAGCTTACAGGAACGGGAGGAATCCCAGCACATATTTTGATGTTAGAGCAACGATGAAGAAGCAAGAACCCAAACTACATGTCCCGATTCGTACATGGCTACACTGCCTGACTACAGGTCCCATGAATATCTCCTAAATATATATATTTTACCTTACAACGATAGAATACTGTGCACACGTTGCACATTCCCATCTGTCAAATTCTTGCTGGGAAGTAGTTTTCCTCACCAGCTCTGCAGTTTCCCGACATAATCACATCACATTCAGCCTAAATTGTTGAAGGTTTCCTGACTATAAAAACTGATATAAACATGTCAGTGGAAACAGATTTCCTTCGAACACTGCTTGTTAGTGATCAAGGAGATCAGGGTTGTTTGCGCAGGACTGTTTCATAAAATGAGAGGGGAACAGACTTTAGAATATTTAAGGTGAGGAACACTGCAGCTACGGTAGAGGACATAATTAAAGTGAGCAGAGTTGGAACTATTTAAATGTCTCCTGCTTGGGAGGAAAACAATGTTCCTATTTTGAATTAAAACAGCTAAGTCTCACAGCATAAGGCAAGTCTCCCGCAGGCTTGTCGGGTCAGCCAGAGAGCGAGATGCAAAGCCAAGAAGGAGACGTTTCCGAACACACACAGGATGCTGTTCCCCCAAAGCTCCTTATCTCCATAACCTATCGCCATGTTCAAACACCCAAATCACCCGTTAGGTACCGCTGCACTTTCTGTGACACCGACCCACTGAGAAACATCTACTTCTGAAGCAATAGTTTGAGATTTTGAAAAATGCTTATGCGCTCATAAGCTATAAGACACATTCATGCCTCTGTGTTAAATATGAGGCTGCAGCCAGCAACCGGTTAGCTTAGCTTAGCTTAAAGACAGGAAACAAGGGGAAACAGCCCCAATGTCTGATACTTAAAGACAATGTTAGAAGAGATTTAGGTGACATGATACTTCACGGAGGCACGTGGCATCAAAGAGCATCGCTTCAGGTGCAGCATCACCGAGGGCAGCGATCCTGGGTGCGATCCAAAAGGAAGGAAGGCAGTAGACTAAGTGACTTCTTTATGATTTAAATTAACTCTGCAGGCATCTGTGTGCTACATATTTCAGGTGAAGGTGCAGCACAGCATTGGCAGAGCAGACCCTCAGGAACGCGCCTCCTCCTCCTCTCAAGGGTGACAGACTAATGGGATTGGTTGGATTTGATGCTATTTAACGAGGGACTGTCGTCCCATCCCCAAAGTCAAGCCCTTATTGTCAGACGTGCCACCGCGGAAGACGTACGTGCGATGTGATGTGCAGCCGGTGATCATTGTGAGGCAAACCAACAGCCAAATACGAACAAAAATCACACATTTCTATAGGAAGTTGTTAGTTCTCCCCTGAAGACCGCATTACATTTAAACATCCTGTTCAAATGTATTACGCCAAAGAACATTTTCCAGTGAATCACTCACTCACAGAGCTCACATTTCATTGTTAATCCTGTTGATTTTTACACTTAATTCCAATTAAAACGTATGACTTGGGTGCGTTCCTGCGTGCGAGTATGACGGTCGGTTAGCATGTGGCCTCACCCTGCTTGCGCTGCTCCTCTTCCTCCTCCCGAGCTCAGCTCCAGCACATCACGTGAGTCAACCCCCGCGGTGACCTCGTTGTGGAGGCGAGTCGTGTCAGTCTGAACGTGACTCGCCACAACACAGAACGGCCGTCTGGCACCTCTTGGACCGATTAATGCCTTGAAACACAGTCAGGTGACAGACTAACTGTAATCTGTGCCAGGCGTAGGAATGGGCAACTGTATTAATGGAGAGACAAAAGTAGACATCAATAACTTGTTTGGGAGATAGCTTTGAGTCCAAATCAGGCAGGTAAAAGCATCCAATCAGAGAGCGTATAGCTCTGATAAATATTCTCTACTTACCAGCAAACTATTATAGTGCCTTATTCTTCCAACTCTTCTGTTTCGCACGTCATCATGTTTTTAGAACACAAAACACACAAAAAAGAGACAAAGGTTGTTTTTTTCCCACTAACATTTTGAATTAGCATGGCTAAACAGAAAAAAAAAACATTTTGCAGCGTTTTGGCCGAAGAACTTCAATCTCCATTAAGAGAAAAGAAAGGGAAAAAGCTCATAGGTCTTAAAACAAAGAGATTTCATGACTGACGGCTCCACGTTAAGTCAAAATGTGACGTAAAGTAATTAGGAACAGTATAACTCTATTAGCATACAACTATTTCTGAAAGCCTGCTTTTCTCTAATACGATGATTGTCGTTACTAAAAATGTCTTTTCTGTGTGCATTCATGGGTAAATCTGAGGCTTTAAAGTTACAGAAAACAAACAGCGAGTGTCTCTCTCAGCAGTCTTTATCTGAGCATCCTGACAACGAGCTCCCATCAGGCTCTCGGCAGTGTGAAGCCTTCGGGCTTTTCCCTATATGAGAACTTTTGACTGTAAGAACGCTGTGAGGACGTCTCATGAGGACGTTTAGCTGTCAGGGCATTTTACAGTTGTGAGGACTATAGGACCTAAAGCCACCTGGCCGTCCTTCCTGCCGTTAATTACACGTTTTAACGCACACGACTTTGGAAATGGCTTATCCTTCTTTGACAAAATGGAAAAGAAAATGAACGATCTACTGAAAGCGTCTCCCCTTGTCTCTTGTCGCCTGTTAATCAGCACTGGGCCCGTGCAGTCAGTCACAGTCAGGAGGCTGCTGAAATATGACCTCGTTTCAAAAGTCCATATGCACCAATTTAGTGTGCTGATTTGCATCAAAGTTCCTGTTTTACATGGCTGTCCTTTACATTTCGGCAGCGTAACAAAAGTTAAAAGTGACTTTCTGTAAAGTTCAATGCTATTCTTACAACAGACCCAGCACTGTAATCCGGGATAACGTCACAGCAGGTTATCTTGGTGCGATGCTTCTTTCACTCATTTCTCAGTCCCATCCGGCTATTGTAGATCAATATCCTCCAATTCTATAAATGTATAAACCTCTAAAGTGCCCTCATTGCCACAGGTATTACTCTATCAGTCTAAAATGATTTGTTGACCTTGCAAACATACATCATCTCTTCTATCTCCGATAAGCCGACGGACAAACAAACACCATCAAGGATGACGGAGGCAGAAGCTGTGTGCAAACATGCCCTCTCACTCACCAATACCGTGCACGTGGAACAAAGATCTCTGTATCGTCATGTCACTGCAGAACAGGCACCGGTTCAATTAAAATCACCTGAAAGGGACTAAAGATGAATGACTGATCCCCTGTTTTGAACCCACTCTCATAGCCACGTGTAATTGCAGTTTAGAGCTGCCCGGGTCAACAGCCTTCCTGCTGTGGAGCCGCTAAAGTGCCACGAGTGCCGAGTGGCTTCAGTGCACCTTTGCACTCTTTTTATTTTAGTACATTTAGATGTCAGTAATTTCGCCCTTCACTTTGAGCACCTTTTTAAACACGCATCCGTTACCCTGGAAAGATTGTGTCTCCAATGATGCTCAAACTTCTCCTCCCTCTCTCTTTTTTGAATTCTTTTTAGCACAGCGGCATTAGACGAAGGCCACCCATCCATCCATCCATCCATGACTACCTGAAGTTACATGAGACGAGCACATTTTTACTGGCTGACACGAGATGCGATGTGACTGAAACGAAAGACATTTTGGTTGTATAACAAAAATGGACGCAGACTTTTAAAGAATCACAGCGCGTCAAATGCAAACAAGCAAAACTACAGCTTTGTAGTTTTGATGAATGTGTGTCTTACCTTTTGTTAAATTTGAGGGCCAAAGTGAAGGTTTAACCAGTGAATTCATTGAGTTTAAGGGTAAGTTTGTATTTAAGTTCAGGTATACTTTGGCCAGTTAGCTGTATAGTTGTGCAGTATATAGTACGTACAGCCCATAAGCTTGTGCTCGACTGTCATAGCCTCTTGTAGGTGCATTACATAACTAAATGAATCACACCTGTTGAAGCATCTATAAACAGGCTTCCCTAAAGAAAAAAAATCTGCAGACGATTTGAAAAACTAATATTAACGTCTCGTTCAGTTTAGCAGGAACATTAGCCACATGGTCTTTAAACAACCTGCCTGAGATGTTCAGCTCCGACGACGTTCAGCAATACGCGATCGATTAGGTCGCACCCAAGGTTTGCTTTGGAGAAAATAGCGAAATATTTTCAGAGAAAGAGAAAAACTTTTCTTACCTGCCTGCAAGTTTGAAGTCCCCAAGCTGGTTAGTCCATTCGGCACACTGATCAGCTTGAGGAGGATTGGCTTTAGGTGGATAATTTTAACTCCCTCTCTCTCTCTGTCTCCCTCTCTCTCTGTCTCTCTCTCTCTACTTACTATATGTTCAGTTAGACTTAGTAGCTCATATCTGTCATCTTGTTTCAGCGGCGAACTCTCCTTCACTCCACCACCAGGAGACAGTCGAAGGCGTGCAGCTTGTGCGCTGAGCAGAAAAGTGACACATCAGTGATTTGTTTGGTGAGTGGGCTCAAAAACCCTGCAAGGAAGCAAAAACTGAAAAGAAGCAACGAGATGCCTTTAGATTAATGGTCTATCATCAGTTTTCTTCATCATACGAGCTGCTGCGCATTACGCCAGTCACCTTATGTGCAATGCTTTCATTTTTAAACAGTGGGGGGGTTTTTTTCGACTCTGAAAACACGTTTCAGTGGCTTAAACTGACTGTAAGCACTCGCTGTGAAATCCCAGAGGTGGGTCAAACTGTATCTGGATTCACTACAAGTTCATTTAATTGAAGATTAGGCTGAGTCTTTATCCTCGATACAGTCCCCATCAGTCTCAGCTTCGTCCACCTCTTTGCAATTTTAAGTGCCTCACAGAAGGTGGACGCGCCCTCTGCCACAGCAAAGATGTGATTTCAGTGAAGAAGTCTGTGTTTTTGTCAGATCTTCAGAAATGTATAAGAATGTTTATTAGAATAACAGAGAAATCCATTAGTTATTAGACACCATTAATGTGTAGCAAGACTGTAGGCCCATGAAAGCAGGAGAGATGAGCCTCAGATATTTTCGCATGCTAGAAAGGAGCATGACATGGAGCATGGATACAGGATCCAAGCAGAGGCGTGCACAGACAGGCAGGCAGACAGACGGGCAGCCTGGTTCGCAGTCTGGCACACACAGCGAGGCGAGGAACCTTTAAAACAAGTTCACCCGAATGAAACATGTACGAAATGGAATGACGACACGTGACAGGAGCGTTTTCTGCAGGACGACAACGTTTGCGAGAAATCATTAAAAACGCCCGTTGAAAAACAAGTCTGTTTTATAACGGCGTGGTCGCGGTTTGGTTAGTGTTAGACACCAAACTGCGTTTAGATTCAGGGAAAGAGCATGGTGTGGCTTAAAATAACTACTCAGTCAAGGTGGGTTAGGGAAACATCGTGGTTTGGTTAAGGTTAGAGGGGTTTCAACAATAAAGACGTAAAGTCATGGTCTGACTGTCGGTGGGACATGGGAAACTGACAGCGGTCTCCTCTGTTAAAGGTGTTTTGTTGACCCATCCATGAACCCCGACCTCGTCCATACACGGACTCTGTCGCTCTAAAGCAACCCCAGCCGACTTCCTCCTTTGGTCCAGGTAACATTACCGCAGCCGTTCAGAAGGCTTTCAACACAAACACAATGTGGCCACCTGCTGAAACTCTTTCTCCTTTCGCACAACTCTTGTCCAGCATACATGTAGCATATAAGGCAGGTTCAGGCAGGAACAGGCTCTGGCTGAGACGTGGTCACGGGCTCTGAAGAAGAAGCTGATACAGTGCTAATGAAGTTGGCCGTATAGTGTGAACTCACAGTCAACCGTGGCTGCCTGTGACTTCCTGCAATTCCCTCGTAACAACCGCCACAGAACAGACCGTAAGGGTGCGGCATTCATTTGTGTGCTCTGCATGCAGGTGGAGAGTGGTAGCGATAGTAAGGAACGAACGTGTGAAGTGAGTTTCAGTCTAGAAATAAAAGCGAGAGCTCCCCGACGCAGGTCGTGTGGCTGCACTGCATTCTGGTCTATTTTCTGCAGCTGCTTGTGGGTGTAGCAGACGCTCTCTCTGAGTTTCGTCCTCTCCAGTGGATCTCTGCCTGTACGTCAGCACTGGTTACAGAAGGAAGTCATTGTTCCCTCTTCTCTCCGACACCTGGCACGACCTGTACTTTTAACTGTAAGAACGTAAGAACACTCGGCTATTTAATACCGACATTAAACTCCAGCGTTTCAGCCGGCTTTAAATGTTCTTAGAATTCTCATTTAACTGATAAAACTCCTGTTTGCGATCAGGATATTTTCCTTGAGTCATGTCGAGGCGACACAGTATTTTACAACTTACATGCACCTTTTCCGTAACCTAAGCATGTTTCATAAGGCGGTTTGAGGCCGGCCTCCTAACCCTGGGGCAGGCTAAATCCTGGTCTGACCCCTGTTATTCTGGTTATGGGAGCACTGTGACAGCCAGCCAGGCAGCAACTTAAGTATTAAAATTGTAAGCATCAGATTAGGTCATCATGGTCATCGGCTATAGTTTGTTCCTTATATACAAACATGCTAAAGATAAGCCATAGAGGGCATTACATTTAATGGCACATGTGTCTTCTTCAATTTACGTTATTAAACATTAAATCGAGGTCTGTTAATAAATGTATATTGGCTTTGAAATTATTGAACTCGCCCTGTTTTAGTCGATCGGGGCTGTAATATTCGAAACTGTGTCCGTTTCTTAGTTTTTAACCGTCTTTCTTTCTGTACCCATGTGCAGGTGAAGTGACTCTTGTGGATGACATATTAATAAATGTAGAGACTTCAGCAGCTTTGCAACAGACAGAAGGTACGTTGAGTCCCAGCTTGACAAAATGATGCTATTTTCACAGACCAGTTCCCCCTTTTTTCTAGTGCTGGTGAATGATAGCTGTCAGGAAATTATTTTATTCCCAAACGTATTCATGCCAGCATGAAACAAAGCTCTTCATGTGGTAAAAGCATTTCAGTCAGTGAAGCACTGACAGATACATAATAGTTCCAGAGCCACATAAGCACATTTTAAACACAACCACGCAGGAACGAAACTATGAATACATTTGAATATTTGTGTTCAAACTGTCCATTAGAAAACTTTATCGTCTGATACAACATGTGATTGACAGCCCAGGAGCATTACAAATGGCCTTACATAACCTGTAAAAGTTCAGCCTCTTGTTGAGTAACAGAGAGGATATCTGAGTGAACGAGAATCAGAGTTTTGGAATATAAATGTGTCTGAATCAGGCCATTTGATGGCAAGGTTGTAAAATAAATTATTAAAAAAAGAAGAGCCACAATGATGGCTTGCACCTTCCTGCTGCTGTTAAAGTCAAGATTAAATGAATAACTTTATTTTCTTAAAACGCTTTCAGATCGCATCCCCGTTCATATTGTGCACCTATTTTAGAAGGCTTTGAAGTTCTGGAATCCACAATAAGTAGACTAAAAGAAGGTTTTACAAAGAATTAGATGATGAAAAGAAATGTAACGGCACTCAAAGACAACGCGACGCTTCCTTTGTCTGCGTACTGTTCTGCTATAATTACCGTAACACACCATGAAGAACCTGGAAAAACCTTTTACATATGATTATTTGGACTGTGGCCCGCAGGTCATCGCTGACGCAGATGGATGATTATGTCTAATTGTCTTTCACACAATACGGTTGCTGATGGAGGGAGTGAGCGGGCGAACAACAAGGTCACAGAGAAAGTAAAGAACAAAAGGAAGCTGTGCACAGAAAGGTTCGTCTCCGCATTTCTGTGCGTCCGTCTGCATTTGAGCAGGATCAGGAAGAAGAGGTGTCTGCCTTCCAAGCGCATTTTATATCTTTCCTATTTTCTCAGATTTTCTCCTTTGATGCCTTCAGCCGCCGCCTTAACTCGGTCAGAGAGGCACAAGAAAGGTAGCCGTGTCTGCTGCCACTGCAGACGCAGCTCTGCTGACTGAGCTCCTTGAACAGGTCGGAATCAGTTTCTATAGTATATAATAATATGAATTTATGGTGCTAAAGCAGAACGACGACAGATACCAATATTTGTGTAACCAGGCGTGACGTTTGCCAAACCAACCCGTTAGTCCTTCTCATGCTTGCGTCGTTCATTAACCTGGAACACGGTGTTACGAAACACATTCAACAACGTATCACTTGATGGACGCTAGAAACACAGCAGCTCCACATGGGCCTCTCGCATATGCGAGTCACAGAGATAATCTTCCAAAAAACCCATCCAGTAAAGTTTGGATTGAGAATTTGAGTTTGTTGGGTTTTTTTTAATCATGCAGCAGACAGAATATCTTTTCATTAAGATTGACAGAATAGTTTGATGTAGAAATACCTTCAGAACAGCTGTACGTGTTGTTGAACAACCTCCTGATGAGCTTTTTGAATGTAATGATAATGGATGAGATACCAAAGAAATGCTAGTGCTACCATTGTCTGCTCACGTCTGCAGTGATACTACAGATTTTAAATAAGATCTAGCAGTTAGCTAGAGTCTGAACCAAACACGGAAGCTGCAGCAGATGGTTGGTAGGAGCAGCTAACTAGACATTTTATATGACAGCTTAAGACATAATATGTCAGTTCAGGAGTTATTATTTTATCAATCAATCTCATCCACGTTTGTCGCATTTTGGCCATTTCTCTGTTGCTATTCTTTATGCAGCTAGCTAGCTAGCTATGACAAACCCGTTCAGCCTGCAAAGATATTTGGTCGACCGTTTCTCCAACTGGGAGAATTGTCCCTCTGAAACCGTTTGTACGTGAGAAAGAATTGCAGCGGTGTACTGTAGATCCTCAGCCTGTGATCATGGACCTGGACTCTGAAGGCTGCTTCATCCCCAGCAGGTCGTGCATCCTAATGAATCCTCTTGCCCCTTTGCGTTGTTGTAATCTCATCAGACTTCTCTGCAACACACAAGTTCAGGGTTGAGTGTCCCGACTGTCGGCATGTCTGAGGGATCCGAGCAGCCCGGTTTCACACCCTCCTCTGCCCTGCATGCCTCCCTGCCAGGTAGTGCCCTCTAATGGTTAGGGCTCACCACTGCACTGCACTGGGATTGTTTTAGCGCCTGTGTATTAGGAACTAAAGTCAGCACACCAGGAGGTCACCGGTGAAGTGGGAGTAGAAAGTTAATAAATGCTCTCTATTCTCTCAACACTTAAATTCCAATTGTCCTTGAACAAAGCAGCCAAGCTTCAGGGCAGCAGCAGACCTCTGAAGTCACCTCGTCCTGTTTAACTGTACGTTTTTGAAACAGGTAGGAGGTGTAGCATCAATTACAGCAGCCCACAAATAAGCAATAAATCTGTTGCTTGAGTGCTGTTGAAATGCCAAATCTTTAATCTTGATTAATCTCTTCAGAAAAAGCTTTTTGGTATTCACCAGTCGCAATATGAAACCATTTTAAACAAGTGTTAACCAGTACTTCCCAGTAGCTTCCTGTGAGATAGGTCTCACTTTATTAGGTATTTTAGAGTTTATATTGCTTGGTATGAGTGAGTCACAAACACCTTAGGTAGTACAGGGTTTATTTTAGTCCAAGAGAATTGAATTGTTATGTGGCATCACTTACCTCTGTCTCTCCCGCAGGACAGATGGCGAAAAGAGTCCAGAGGGAATCTGACAGCCAATTGGAAGGATCGGGAGGGACCAAGTGGTTAATTGATAGAGGGGTGATAAAAGTGATGGGTAACAATAGGGGACTATGTAGTAGGGAGAATGAGGTGTTTTATTTAGGAAGAGGTAATCGGTAATGTATATTGACAAAGGATGTATATGTATTTTAAAGTGTGAATGGTTAATTTATTTAGGATGGGAAGTATTAGGGGGAGGTGGCCCCTGGACTGAGAAAGGTGGGAGGAGTGTGAGTGTATATA
>JAVQJF010049315.1:0-29061 GCA_036023855.1 Gadopsis marmoratus
CTTTTATTATATATAGCGTCAGCCATAACATTATGACAGCATGGGCACCCTGACTGGTCTGCGGCTACGCAGCCCCATCTGACACCTTTCTGTCAGAACCAGCATTCACCTTTTCAGCAATTTGAGCTACAGAATCTTCTGTTGGATCAGACCACACGGGCCAGCCTTCGCTCCCCACTCGCATCAGAGAGCCTGCCGCCGGTTCAGCGGTTCTCCTTCCTTGGACCACTTTTGGTAGGTACTGACCACTGCAGACCGAGAACACCCCACAGGAGCTGCAGTGTTGGAGATGCTCTGACCCAGTCGTCTAGCCATCACAGTTTGGCCCTTGTTAAAGTCGCTCACATCTTTACACTTGCCCATTTTTCCTGCTTCAACACATCAACTCACTTGCTGCCTAATATATCCCCCCCACTGACAGGTGCCATTGTACCGAGATAATCAATGTTCTTCACTTCACCTGTCAGTGCTCATAATGTTATGGCTGATCGGTGTACAATACAGGGGCTTAAAAAAGAAACTAAGAATTACAGTGTTAAGTGCTAAAGTGCTTGTGTATTTATTGCACATTGCTCTATTGCACAGAGATTTAACTTTAGTGTTCAGCAGCTTGATGACAAACAAATGACAGCTTCTGATTCGCACTTTGGCACAGATTCTTCTTCCTGATGGCATGGGGAATGTTGAGGGTCCGCAATGATTACATTCAAGCATATATTAATTAATCATTAATTTATCATTAGAAACTTTATTGCCCATATATGTTGAATTTCATGCTTGCCTGTAGACAAAATTACACATATTTGAATGTTAGGCAGACCTACTATGAACTGACTAATGGATCTCTCCAGGATATGCTTGTTTAGGATTTAAATTGAATTAATCTATTGGAAGTGTACCACCTGAACACTGTCTCTAGTTTACGAATAATAATGCCACATTACACAGCTCTTTCCAGGGAACGTCCTAGGAAATAATTACGAACTAAAAGAGAGACTGTGGTGGTGAGCCACTGACAATGTCACACTCCTCATGGTTGAGAACAATTTCCAAACTCTGTTATTTGGAAATGTTGATCAGACACATTGGATCACTGTCAGATGATAATGTCAATGCCAGGCAAACTGCTGCTTCAGCAAACAACATCTAGCAGAAACAGCTTCTCCAATGTTTGAAACTTGATACCTTAATTCCTAAAATAACTAACACCTTAATGTCCTTCCAGCTCAACCATCTGTAATGTCAACTCTAAATATAACCATTGCTATGGGATAAGAGATGCCATCTGCAGTACAGTGATTCAAATCAAGCATCACTGGCTGTGCATTGACATAACATGCCACAGGGTCCAATAAAGACACATTTTTCAAATTGCAAAAAAGCCTTCAGTCACCTTTGTCCCCCAAAATAGCCTTCAGATACTTTTGTCTCCACAAGATTTTGATCATATTTGTCTGCAAATGGTGGAAGCAGATTGTACATCCAGATATCAAATGAAACACTGCCTGACCAAGGATGTGACCAGAATCAGAATTAAGAGTTTACAAAAATGAAACATTTCTGTTGAAATTTGGTGCAGTCTATCTTTGTTTTGTTTTTACTACGTCTAGAAATTACACAGGCTTTAAGGTATTTTACCCCGAAGAGGTCTTTAACCCTTTGAACCCCTGCCTGTTTTGCTCTGTTTTCACTACCCTTAATTTACAGGGGGAAAGCATATATCAGTGGTGCTATACAGGCTCTGAGACAGTTCCATAAAAGGGGAAAAAGATTTTCATAATTAGAAAATATTTAGATTTTTAGCTACGCTAGGGGCATAGCTCTATAGGATGGCGATGTCGGTCGATTGGTAAGTCTGCTCAAGATTGAAATATCTCAACAACCACTGGATAGATGTTTATGGACATTCATGGTCCCTATAGGATGAGGCCTACTGGCTTTGGTGAACCCCCAGAGTTTTCTTAAAGTGCCAACAGATTGACATGTTTGGTTACAAGTGAAATATCTCAACATCAATTGGATGGAATACAATTTAACTGAGTAAAACATTCATGTCCCTCTGTGTAATGTGTACAATACTTTGGTTTATGACCAGAAATCTGCAAAACTAATGCCATCAGTACTTTGTGTTTAGTGCCATTTAGCATTTGCTAATAGGCTAAACTATGACGGTGAACTTGGCAAATATAACCTGCTAAACTGCAGCATGTTAGCACTGTCACTGTGTGCATGTTAGCATGCTGACATTAGGGCTTAGCTCAAAGCACCATTGTGCCTAAGTGCAGTCTCATAGAGCAGCAGGCGTGCAACATTTTTGCACACCATAAATATCTGTATGTATGGAAATATAACCATGAAATATAATGTTGCCATGACAGTGAGTGAAAAACTGTGAGTTGGCTTAGCCCCATTTTCTTTTTAGCTACTTATTTACATTTTGGTTATAGGTTAAATTAGCAAACTAGCAGTTCCTGATATGACATTTATCTGTGATGAAGATGCAACAATCATTGGACAGCACAGCATGTACAATACACTTAACAAAGCAAACATTAAATTAAATTACAATATTAAATTACAGAAAACAAACGATACCTCGTTGGCTGCATGCAACAAATGGAATGATCTTGAAATCCACTTGGTTTGACCTTGACGGCAGACACATGTTCTTGCTCCTTGCTTGTGACCTCTGAACTTGACTTCAAAATAAAGTAATATTGTATCAAATTAAATTATAAATAAACAAATCAAATTTACATGAAATTTCTCATTTGGTCTTAGGAATGATACTTTGGCTTTGTAACTATAATTGATGTAAATAATAAAATAATATACTAAACAATTACACTCCCACCAAAATCAGCACAAACCTTAGCGTGGGGTTTGTTTAACCCGGTTGTTTAACAGTTCCAGCTTCTTAATTAAACATTTCCTGTTAACCATTTACCATGGAATGTCAAGCAAAACATTTAACGACTTAGTCTGCTTCAAACAGAGTAACAACCCTTTGTAAAGACCTTTCAAGGAACACCATTTTATTTGTGGGCTTCTCCTTTTGTCAAATGTGGTGTTACTAACCAGCAATCTCAGTTTTCCTTCCTTCTCCGTCTGAACGTCTTGTCAGACCATCGTGTATGTACAAATGTCTTTGGATGAAGTGTATGGTATCTTGCTGAACTGACCTTCCCCTTGTGTTGCCAGATATTTTAGGCCGAAGTTGGCACAGCCAGGAGACGAGGCCGCTCCAACCAAGTGGACATTCATTCAATAGATTAATGGGGTGGTTTCCAAGCTGCCAGTCTCCCACCCTAGGAATCTTAAATAATGTTGATCTTCCATTTTTACGTGGAACTCATGGGATTTGTGGGAGCAGGCACTTGCTTATCTGCTGCCATATCATGTCCTAGTATATCTTTCTGCTCTTCTACAGCCTTCACGTGATCGTGAACCTGCATTCTCGCTTGTGCTGCATTGAGACTTTTCACTACCTCCAGATGCTGTATCTTTCTCTGTTTTTCCTCCAGCAGAGCCTTCAGTTTAGCTTCCTCTTCCTCTCCCTGTAATCTTCATTTCACCTCTTCTGCTTCTCGTTTTTTAGCTCCTGCTTCTAGGCACTGTATTTCCAACTGTTCTCTTTCCTGTTTTTGTAACACGTTGGCTTGTAAGAACAGCTTGGCTTGCAGCGGCATCAGTGGCAGCTTCTTGACATTTTAAAGAAGACCTGCTTGAATGTTCTGAGGCACCTTTCAACATAGAAAGGACAGATTCTGAATTATGGATGCTTGAATCATAGAGAGAGCCTGCTTCTGGCCACTCTTGCTCTTGCTCTGGATACAATGAACTTAGAAATCTCCAAGTTGTCAAAAAAAAGTCTGTGGAGACGCCCCCAATGCTATCATTAAGCAGATCATCAGATAACAGCTCTGTTGTTTGTGATAATGGGCGCTTAGAAGATTTAACTTGTGTTTTCCATTTGTCGTAAATATAGTTAAACCTTTGAAGCACTTTGGTTCTCTCGAGTTGTATTTCTCAGCCTTTTTCGGTTAGAGTTCTAGCTCTTTGACTTCTTCTTGACTACTTCTCCTGTTGCTGAGCTTCAGCACCACAAAGTCCACCTTCTTCAGGTTGATCTTTGGAATTTACACTATCCCTATCACTGTTGCCTGAGGTATAGGCTCACTTGGCTCTGCCATTGTCAAATCACTAGTTTAAATTCATCTAATTTTGAATAGACGATGTACATAATAAATGAAACCTCTAAATCAATCTTTAACACTTACTCATGTAAATGCAACTTAAATGACTCTTGAATGCCATAAAACTTCAAATGTTATGGTCTTCAATAACAGTATTTCAATATAGTTCAAAATTCCTTTAGAAAATGTTCAGAAAATAAGGAACTGCTTATTTCTACATCAAATATTACCTTTCAAAATACACTCAGTATATTAAACACAATTCATACTCTTTAGAAACCTCAATATCCAATTTCAGATAGCCCTCAGTTATTATTTCCAACAACACACTTCAAGGTGGAAATGTATTTAACCTCTGACACTTTAAGCGTGTCTCAATGGCAAGCTTCAATTAAATGACATGCACAACTAAGTCAAAACACTCACCACACTCCCCTCAGTAAGCATTTACAGTAAATGTATTTCGTCAAACCTTTACAAAGCCGTCTTTTTAGGCCACTCTTGACTCATTAATGTCCATGTTCTTTAAGGCTTTGTCTTGTAAACGTTGCTGTTTACAACGCTGTGCGTCTTCTTACTTCATGTGTATGTAGAGTGCATGTTTTCAACTCATCTGTCAGTGCTTCAGTAACTTTCAGTAACTTTCTGCCCACTCGCATCGATGAACAGTTATGGCATTTATCTGTGACGAAGATACAACAATCACTGGAAAGAGTATGATGTCTGAGTGCTCTGATTTGACAGAGTTATGAGTCTGATAAGAAGGATTGCAACACTTTCGACGTTAATGTGTCAATCGCGTTCAACGGGTTAAAAGATTTCACTGACACAATAGCTTACTGTCTCTACATGAAAACATTCTTGATGTCAGCCATTGAGGTTTCTAGAGCGGCTCTGCTGCTATTGTCAGTGTAATTCCCTCCACGCGCAAGCAGACACAAGTGGTTTCCTACACAATGACGAGAACATAAAAGACAACATTGACCTGGCATAAAACGATAACAAACAAATCAAACAACGTAAATTACAGAAAATAAAGATACATCGTTGGCTGCATGCAACAAACGGAATAATCTTGAAATCCACTTTGGTTTGACAAACTTTGACGGCACATGTGTTCTTTAGTGATGTGTTGTTAATTCATTGAGCTATTCTTTTAATATGAACTAGTAGCTACTAGTCGTCTCTGAGAGTGATTATAAATAAACAAATGCAATTTGCATGAACTCGCTCACTTGGTCTTAGGAATGATAATATGTGTTTGTAACTATAACTTATGTCAATTATGTCAATAATAATTATAACAGTTACAGTCAGTGTTCGCAGTTAGAGTCATACCCCAGAACCCTATTAAACAGTAATTCATCCCTTAGGAAGGACAAAAAATTAATAGCTCAACACAATTATCTTTGGGTCTGTATAAAAATATTTGTCCATTGCCAGCTTCACTCAGGATACTCACAGTTTCACTCTTTCAGACACAAGAAGAGGCCATAACATTCCCCAAAGGAAGCCTGTATCAGTAACCTACAATATCAAATTCAGCATTATTCTTTCCGTTGCAGTCTATTCTGTCTGTTTGGTCAGGGTCCGTTTAGTCACCTGTTGACAACAGCGGTTTGCGTGACAAATGCTTCTCCCAGTGTGTCACAATATGGGAACTTGAGAGCTGTATTCAGATAGTGGCATTTTACTTGGTGCAGGGTTAGCCGGGTCGCAGAGGCCTTTAGGCTTCAGTGGGAGAGGCTGGCTCTGTGTTTAATGAGCTTGGAGCAGACCCAGACTTTGGTCCCTTTCATCCCTGTAGCAGTCAGTGCAGCCAGTTAGCTCACTAAAGCAAGGAAAGCCCCCCCCCACCACCACCACACACACACACACACACGCACACACACACACACACATCACCACTCCCTCTTTCTTCATATCTCTTCCTCTCTCTGTACCTCTCTCGGTCCATTACCGTTACCTGGTCCAGTTGTTTCTTCTGTCGGATCCGCTCAGTGTCAGCGTCCGCTATGATCGTGCGCACTTTTGCTCCTCTGCCTTCTGGTTGTCAATGCACTGCCTTGTTTCTTCATCCTACTGCTTCATTAACTGCAGTACCCTCTGTATCGGGATCAGGGGGAGGGACGTGCACACAAACACGGGTTTAGACCGGAGCTGCATCTCTATGTCCTTTGTGGAACAGAGTTCACCTTGAGGTTAGGAATTCGGGGTAGTGCTTCTGAAGTTGTCGTAGGTTCGAATCGCCAGACCAGATGATCTGTTTTTCCAACACAGCCTTTCTTCCCTTAGCATTGACAAGCTCCTGACCAAGGCACTTAATTTGTTAACTGCACAGAGGCCAGTGGCTGCAGTAGTTGGAACTCGACTTCTCACTGTAGTGATTATGTGTAATCCTGTGGCTGTACAGCCAGGCTGTACCAAAATATTTTGCTTAAATATGATATTTTCTGCTTTTTTTCCTGTTCCATTTTCAGATCGATGCGTATGACGTGTGTTAACTTCTGAGAAATGAAGTAAGACTGTGAGAAAAGCTATGAGACAGAATGTGAGGGATCAAAGAGCAGGAGAGAAAAGTGAGATAATTGTCTCCTGTCCAATAAGCCTCCACCCCTTTCCTTTCATCCATCACAAGGAGGCGGCGGGGGCAGGCTGGTGGTGAGAAACTGCCAAACTGATGTAGCTGAAAGGGCTAAAGATCTTCGTTAGTGCCCAGATCAGGTGTCCTTTAGGCTGGCTGTGCTCCCAGAGCAGGCCATGGTCTGTACTGGGGCCCCGCCTACGGTGGATAGTGAGGTGGTGGTGATATCTTCAGCAAAATAAAGTCCACTATATTTGACAATAAGTGAGGACTGCCTCTCATTCACTTGTCTTTCATGTAGGTGGTGTTACTCTGGTAACAAATGCAATAAAACAGCTTTGGTTAGCTGACACCGTTGAAGTGATTAGTGTGATTCTAAGAAATTTGCTTTCTGCCTTTTTTCCAACACAGCCTTCAAAACTACACTATCTAATGATGAAGATAATTACATCCAGACTAAAACTAGCTTATTGTTCCACCATAATTTAGCAGTTCCTTTATCCTCCGTTTACACTCTGAGCAGCACTGCACTTTATTCTATTCTGGTCTTACCATACCACCAGAGAAGATATTGGACGATTCTGTAGAACCGCAGATTAAGTCTGACACCAATGTTTTCAAAATTCCTGCCTACAATATGTGCACATGGCAACTATAGTATGGTTAAGAGTCAGTCTAAACCTGCTCTGTATGAAAGAGTGCCCTGAGGTAACTTTGTTATGATATGGCTCTATATAAATAAAACTGAATTAAATTAAGGTTAGGGAAAGAATGTGTTGTTTGGTATGAAAGTCCAACGCAGTGGAAAGGCCAGCAATTTTAAACAAAGGCCAGATATTACAAAAAGAGCTTTTACACTTGGCTGAAGTCACATCATCTGTGTGGAGGAGACTGTAGCGTTCCTTTAATTAATACGTAAAATCATAGACTGTACTTAAAGATGGATGACATGACAGCCAATACATCTGGATAAGTATAGGTCATAAAACCAGCCCCCTCCATGTTGGCTGATGGCCAAACCAAGCTGGAAAGTAAAATGTTCCCAAAGATGGTTAATCTGTCATTTTAGGTAGTTCTTATCACGCTGATATTTGTTCAAGTGTTTATTTTTCTGATTTGACAACTGTGTTTACTCGCAGTTGGTTCAGGTGGGTGTATGGGTGGGACCTCGATACCGCGGCCCCACCATGGATCACTACTGCGCACACTCTGGCTTCAAATGATGTCACCAGAGCAAGATGGCAGCTCCTGTATCCAGGATATTTTGGCTTCATTTTTTATCTTTATATACCATTTATACATAAAACAAACAGAAATTTCATATTTCCACCATGTTTTCGACATGGTTTTCCACTGTTTGAGTGATGCGTTACATCACCTCATTGTGCCCTCTTCTTGTGCAACAGTTACTGCACAATTAGTGCCACCTACTGTGTACTACTAATATTGGTACAACAGTAGCAGATGATAATGTACAATCACTTACATTTTCTTTTGCCAATTTTCTAGAAAGGTGCACTACATTCAAGTGGAAACTCAGTACAGCTAACATCAATGCCACGCCTTGCAGGCAAATGTCAAACTTAACACTAATTTCAACCAAGTACTTGACCTGCAGCCCTGCTTAGTGCTATGTGGATCCCGCTGATTGTGACTGATTGAGCTTTATGTTTTCAACGCTTCACTTTCCTTCATTTTTTGGGCTGCAGGGAGAATGTAAGGGATGCTCTTTAACTCAGAGATATTTCTGAACAGTTAAATAGCATGACTGGAAATAATCAACCTGAAGATGTAAGCAAATGGTAATCAGGACCTGGCAACCAGAAGAAAAAGAACACCATGTTTAGTATGGTTAAAAATAATGGGATCTCATTGATTCAGGTTTTTCTCAGGTATACATTAGAAAGAAATACAAGAACACATATAAAACATATATACTGTATATAATACATATATTATATATAACATGCATTATCATATGCATAAAAAACAAACATGGTCAGATGAATATAATATGACCTCATAGAATACATATTATAAAGATGCTCCCAATAGCTCATGAAATGCCCATGTTCATTAACATTAGATAACAAATATGTTGCACTTTAAAGATGAAATAAATGTGCTGTTTAACATCTGGAGGAATTGGAATAGCTGAGTAGCTGTAACTCTTCCCAGACCTATAACCATAAAGTACTGGCATTTCAATTCTTAAAATTGCTCTTATTGATCAGCCACCAATCGTTATTGGCCAATATTCATTCTAAATAGATTGATCAGTGGTCTCTATAAAGGCTGATCAGAAGAACCGATCTGATGACGCAAAACACGTGAGAGACAATTTCTCTGTGCGCTGCTAAAATGGCTTTGCACTTTTTGCCTGCCACTACACACAAACAGTTGTAAATTCATGATACTTCATCATCATTTGTTGAAATTAATACTTAACGTCATTTAACACATGCTTGAAATGATGCTAAAGGGGCAGATGTAACATTACTGAAACGTAAAAAGATGTGAAATGTGATTATGTTTATGCACCTAATATCACACAAAGCCATATCAGAGTTTAAAATCAGCAAATCTAAAATACATTTCTGAGGCACTAATGAGAGGTTAGGAGATTTTGTGTGATGTGTTTTTATTCATTGCATAAACAGTTCAGAGAGAGGCAGAACCCTTTTTTTCGGATCTTTGTTTTCAAACTCTCTCATAAAGGGAAAATCAAATCAAAGTAACAAAATGGTCTCTGACTACAAAAAGGGAGACAGATGAGAGAGGGCATGAAGTCAAACATTTAAGATCTATTTCAGCTGCATACATTAAAGCCTGACATGAAAAAAAGCAGACATGAGAATCCCCGGAATGTTCAGCAGAATGAGCGACACAGATATTGTTTAGGACTGCGTGATGTAAGATTTACAATCGGGTTGAGTCTGGTTTGTTTTTGGTGAGGAGAACAGTGCATGCAATCCAAGCGACAGGGTGGTACATGGGTATATGTGGAATAATTCAGCTGGCACAGTGTTTAGAAACAAATAGAGCTTTCACGCAATTCTGGGGAAAACTTGCTGATGGTGATGCTTTTTGACAGCAAGGAAAGTATGAGCGTGCTTGAAGTTCAACAGCCGTGGTTTAAAGAAAATGTGAAAGTAATGAGGGAAAGACAGGAATATGACGGGATATTTCTCCCATTATTGTTGAGTGTGTAAAACGGAGGCAGACGTTGTTGGTATCTTCAGAAAGGCCTATTGACATCCTGTCACAGGACTGCTAGAAGGGTAATGGTGAAATGAAGAGTCACATATGAGAAACCATACAGCTTGGTAGAGAGCATTTGGGTAGACAGGAATCATCTTTCTTTGATGTCAATATGCTTGGGTCTTACATTAAAAATGTACCCTGTTGTGGAAATTAAAAAGTAACACATCTGTCTTGCTTTTACCTCCACAAAACATCTGTTTGCAAAGTGCCACCTCACACCCGGACAGATGTAAAGACAATGACAGGAGACAATGCTGTGTTTGCTCAGAAACAGCAAAGGAAAGAGTCAGTAGAGCGTAAAACTCCTCCTTCCTGATCAGCTTTTCCCATAAGCCTTTTGTTTTATTCAGAATTCCTTCTCTTTCCTGCGACTTCCCTTCCTTTCCACTTCAAAACCAAGTCAGTCAACCTCATCTACACCAATCTCAGCTGGAGAAACAGAGAAGACAGAAGAATGGCTTTAAATTGAACAGAGAAACAAAGCGAAAAAATGATTTAGGGCTGCCCACAGACCTGTCAGGAGGTAATGGCTTCTTGTAGGAATCACTGCAAGGATGTGATTTATGAAATTCAAGTGACGCTCCAGACTCAGCTAGGCATAGAATTTCTCCACCTAATCCATTAATTTACTTTAAAGCTGCACTAATTTCAACAACAATTTCCTATATAAACCATGAATCACATGAAAGGGATCACTTGCAGTGAGAATTATCAGCCAGTTCTACGGTTCCCCTGAGCTCTATTGAGCTTTTTAGCATCTTTTAGGTTTTACAGCACATTTACTGTTCAGTCTCACCGCTCTCAGCAAAGAAAATCCCTGATAAACCCACTGTTCACTACCTGCAGCACCAAACAGAGGCAAAGTCATTTTCTAGGTAGGAAAGAAAGTTGAGCATCTAAAATGTAGGTATTTCTTACTGGAGTTAAGAGCAGAACAGAACTAAAAGGAAAGGGAATATTGGACTTACATTCAACAGGTGGCCAGAAATAAAACTACAGATGAATGCTAGTGTTGCTCCGTCTGCAGGATGTGGATAACACAACGTTTGATTTTAAGGTGTTTTCTGAAAAATCATTGTGCTTTGGCCTTCAGGGCCACCGTACATATATGTGGAAATGAAAGTAAATCTTATCTGGATTTTATCGACACTGAAATGCTGACCATTAAGGCTCTTGTGTGCTATTTATGTCACGCGAACTGGTGTTTTCATTTAGCGTAATGCTCTGTCTCTGTTTTCAGATTTATATTCCTCTGCACATAATAACACGTTTTGAGGTGCATTGCGTTTTCCTGTCATGTCTTTCATCAATAAGTAATTCATATATACAAAATCTGGCACATTTGATGTTGTTAAAGATGCTCTCGCTGCTCCGTAATTGAGAAAAATACTGATAGTTAATCATTGGTTGGCAGATTGCACCTGTGTAGAAAATGCCAATGAAGTTTAAAACTGGCCCCAGCACACCCAACACTGTTTACACTACCATAAGTGGTGGTGGTCACTTGCTGTTGGTACAGCCTGGTTAACACCAACACCAACACTTTACACATCAATAATGCATGATACATTCTCACGGAATGTCAGACACATCAGCAAGTCAATGCACATGTGTGGATATCGACAAAAAGGTCTGTGAAATGAATTTGATGTCTGTAGCAGTATGAAAAAGTTTGGTGTGGGTTGCAGGAGTGGGCAGCAATCTGTAACAAAACCGGAGGACAGTGGTTGGTTTAAACATCCTGCAAAAGCCTCAAACTGATAAAGGCTGAAAAGACCAGATCAAAGTTGTTCTTCGAGGCCAAAATCACAACTTACATAGGTAAACAATGTCCAGATAATGCTGCTACTGAGCTTGCTCCATTATAAATACCATCTGTCCAAACGTTGCGTATGAAACCTGACAACTTGTACAGGAATAAGGACTACTTTCTCATGAGTAGTGATTCTGATAAAGGTGTAGCTAATAACATGCTGATGGTTCCATTCCATTTAGGTGTATTCCCAAGCCATGCAAAGAGCCAGTTCCCTGGCATTAGCACACCAAAATGGAATTCAGCCATTATTAATGTTGTTATATATTATGTCTGCTGTGAGGAAAGTCTATAGCATGGCTACTGTAACATCAACCTTTCTCTCAGTTCATGTTTCACTAACAAATATAATAAAGATATAGATTCAGAATAGTTTATTGCATATTATGGGTTTAGGAGAGCCAAGGTGATGTAGGAAGGGTGGACTAAGGGTCTGAAGAGAGGGGTGAGGGTAGTGGGATGAAGTCATGCGGGGCTTTGAAGGATGAGGGATGAAGGGATGAGGCAAGGAATCAAGGTTGTGGACGGCTGGATGGAGGAGTACGATGACGGACCGGTGTCTGCTGGTGGAGGGAAGATGGAGGCAAACTGGGGTTGTCGAGACTCTGAGTGGTGGAGACGTCTCTTGTTGTATTCTGACTTGGAAAGAGCCCCCGGTGGTTCCTGTATTTAACTGAGAGAGAGGGAGAGAAGGGGAAAAGAAAGGGGTCTGAGGGGAGGGATGTGAAAACTGAATCAAAGGGGAAGGGCAAGGATATGTGGTGCTTTTGCGCGGAAATAGGATGTGTTCGAGGCTTCGTTCATTTATTAAGTCATTTACTCTTCAAGGTAGTGTAATTGTAGCCTCATTGTGCTAACGCCAGTGTCATCTAACAATAACTCGATGTGCATCACACCGTTGTGAAAGGAATCTCAAAAGTCTCCTGAAACACCTCTTTCTGAGCACACTGTCTACCTGATGCTAACAAAGTAAGTGACTCACCTACTTCCTTTTATGCTTCTTGAACCTGTCATGTAAATGTCGAGTTGTGATTAGAAAGATGAAGCCCACCTTTCAGTAGGGCCAGCAGCAAGTGTTCTGTTCTTCATGCAGCTTGCTGCACGCTCATTAATTCAGAGTTCTCCGAGCGAGGCGGGTTTGGGAGTGTTGAAGAAAGCTCCTCGGGGGCCCGAGGTTGTCCTCTGTTGCTGAGAGGTTGGACAGATAACAGTACAGCGGGAAGCTCCCCGTGCTAATCAGTTGCTGAGGGCACAAGCAGTCGTCCCGCGGGGTGAACGATAGCTACCGGCTTCCAACGGATCATAGTGTGGCAGATGTGATGAGCGTGACTGGACCCTGAAGCATGCTGGGCTAACGCTGAGGGGTGGACACAAGTGCACCGGGAGGGGTTGACATAGAAGAGAGGGGTTTGAGAGAGAGGTTTGGAATTGTAAGGGATCAGCTGATACTCGTTAACTTTGTACACGGATGACTGCAATGCCCTTTAAGAGTAGGAGTTGTGGCTGTAGCTGACTTCACAATGACTACATCACTTGGCATTCCAACATTTACGTCAGATGTAAATGGTAAATGGACTTATTTAGCTTTTCAACCTTAACGGCACACATTCACACACCGATGGCAACGTAGCTGCCATCCAAGGTGCTGGCCTCTTATGGTTTTCAGTGTCTTGCCCAAGGACACTTCGACATGTGGACAGGAGGAGGTGGGATCGAACCACCAAGCCTGGGATTAAAGCACTGAAATCTCTCGATCTAACGCCTGCCTCTTGTTTGTTGCTGCAATATCCTTAGATGTTCTGGAGGTAGGATGATGCTCTCCACTGCCATGCAATGCATAGCTAGCCTCACATTAAATTGCTCCTGTGCCACATCTATAAATCCCCGTCCTCTGTTGTGTCGACGGGCCCGATATCCCGACAACAAAAATCCACATGCTTGTTTGATAGTTGCAATTTTACGGCAGCTGGTGGCTTGACAGTGTCTGACCATGCGCAGCTGCTTCTGAATATGTCTCTGCAGAGAGCATGTGAGTTTAGTTTTTGTTTTGCTATGGTTTGTCAGATTAGCATTGCAATCTCTATACTTTACGTAGCCAGTGAGGTCATAATGTTTACACAGTGCAGTGGTCTTCCTCGAATCAATTTAAAACGCACCCATTTAGCAACTTTCGCTTTATTTCATGTATTACTGACCGCTACCTTGCCCAGCTGATGCAACACTCTCTCTTTTCCTATTTACCAGTGAGTCAATGAGTCATGTGTCGCAACAAAACAGACTGATACACGACCCGCTGCTGGGACCCATCGGCTTCGGTTCAAGCTGCAGAGCTCTATCTGCAACAACAACAGGATGTGAACCTCTAGCTACAGTAACGAATTGGAGACAAATCTTTAGCCTGTTTCACTGACAAAGATAAAGTAGTAAGAAACTCGAGCCAAAAGACAAAACATTATTTTGAGTGTCGATTTTGTTACAAAGTAAATTCAATCATAGTTCTCCTTCGTTCCTTTACATTTTATTTCCAATTATCTCTGTTTTGGTATAAGCCGTTTATTTAGACCAGCGAAACTCAACTTACGGCCTGTGGGCCAAATCTAACCTGCTACAGGGTGCCGGGACGGCCCGCTGACCATTATCTAATTCATAATGAAAATACATTCATTCACACTGAGAAAGCTTAGTTTATACCAATTAGTAAATGTTCAATAATGTCATGTGCCTTTGCTGCTACAACTGGATTTGCCTCTTGGCAACTGGAAAGATGCATTAACCTTTATTTTGCCACCTCATACCAAACCTCTGTGTTTAATTTGCCAAATAAAAACTGCTGTATGCAAGGCTGTTAATATCAGGCACCATCACGACTCAAGACATTCTAGCTTCAGTGCGTCGTTCCTGTCTGATAATGCCACAGGATATCTGATAAAAATTATTAATGTTTGTTTATTAACTGGCCCCTGGCCTCCTGTCACTTTGCAAAAGTGGCCCATGGGCAAAGCAAGCTGAGGTCTCCTGCTTTAGACTGTTAACTTAAGAGTCGGCCTTGACCTGCTCTATATGAAAGATTGCCCTGAGATAACTTTGTTATGATATGGTGCTATATAAATAAAGCTGAATTGAATTGAATTAACTCTATGTTCAAAGCTGCTTCTATGGCCCAGCCCCTCTATGATAAGAGTTTGAAAAAGGGCCTAGTTGGGGGCACTGCTGTGTTGCCACTTTTCCTAAGCACTCCCCCCACAGCACAACCTAGATCAATAAAATGTGCTGCTTTAAATTCTAATTCATAATGCAGAACACATTTCTATGCTTCTGTGGATATCTGCTCTGTGGCCATGGGTGCAGCTACTCTACATCCCCTGCACTCCTGAGATTCAGATTCAGATCCAGACAACTTTATTGATCCCAAGAAGGGCAATTCATTAGCAGCTTACCCAGTCCATACACACAACTCCAAAACTCACAGGACAGATGTCAGAGGCAACAGATCAACATACATGGGTCAATACAAGGAAACAACGAGCAGCAGTAAATAAAATAAGACAGTCATACCAGTGCCTGGGCCTATACTCACTCGGGCTGAGAGTTACAACGAGCTGATTTTTATGGGCTCTTTAGTCAACCAAAGACACACAAGCATGCAAACAAACAAACAAACAGACACACACACAGACCTTATAAATAATGCATATATTAGGTAGTTTGAGGATGATCGCCTATTACAGTCTTAACAAGTTTAGTGAAAGATCCCAAACCAGGTCATCGGCACTCGGAATCAGTCCATCACATTTAATAACACGCAAACAATTACAGCTATTCATTCATCCTGTTATACTGAATAGTGAACAATTTACATTTAGTGCTCATTGTGTGACACAATGGGCATTAAACTGCTCCGATGCCCATTGCTTTGCATGATTTTACAGTTGTATTTAGCAACTACTGAGACTATCATTATTTGTTTTACATAACCGTGCTGGGTAAAAAGCAAAAAGAGATGGAACTCTTGAAATATCCTCAGAGGAAGCTTGATACTAAAAGTCACTTGATATTTGATAAGGAGATTGGTGCTTGGAAGTTAGTCGATGTGTAAATTATAAATGCATGCGATTAAGGCTCAAGACGTTAAACTGTAAATAGCTTTACCCTCTGCTTTGAATTCTAATCATGTTTGTCAGTGTGCTGGGTGCTGAAACGCCTGCCCACAGGCCAAACTGTGCATTATTATAATATTTATATATGAAGGACTGTTTGTATGTGTCTGTGCTTGTGTGGGGTTTATTTAGTTTAACCCTAACGCTTATGGTGGATGATGTCAGTCAAGAAATAAATGAAGCGACTATTTTAAAGTGCAATCTCAGCACACAATATCAGCATTTGCGAGTCATAGTTCTTCTCTGCTTTTCTTTGAACAGTTTTTCTTTGATAAACTGTCAGTCAAATCCCGCCAGGAGCTCTGAGGAGTGACCACAGCGCTCCGATGATATTAGCATTCGGATATAGCACTCCTGAAAAGTTGAAATTAAAATAATTGCCACAGTCAGTTTTCATCACTGATTCATGATTCATCACTTGCTGCTGATGGATAACTGGCTGTCTGACAAAAGAAACAGAAATGTTTATATGAGAGCGGCTAGACAGTGCATTCAATTGCAGTATAGGTGATGACTGATCGCACAAGAGGATCGCAGAGGTTTAACCAGCTGAAACCGTTGCACTGCTCAATGGTGGCTGTCCTTGTTCCTCTTTAGTTCCGCAAACAAAAACAGTTGACATTTTTTTCCTCTGATTAGGCGTTTCAGTATGTTCAGAGATCTTTACCAAAATGGTAGGAAAACAGACAGCTAGCAGCAATCAATTTAAAAAGATGTCTATTATAGGTTTCTAGAAGGTTATCCATCGTCAGCAGAGAAGCTTCATGACTAACGCTAAGTGATTAAAACTCTTAGGGAGTACTGCCCCATCCACAGCTTCTCTTCTGTGGTCACTCCTCAGAGTACCTGGGCGGCTGTGGCTGAGGGGGTAGTGCGGTCGTCCATTAACCCCAGGGTTGGTGGTTTGATCCCAGCCCCTGCTGTCCACATGTGTCCCTGGGCAAGACACTGAACCCCAAGTTGCCCCTGGTGGAGGCCAGCATGGCAACTGTGTCCCCATTGGTGTGTGAATGGGTGAATTAGACTACTGTTGTAACTTAGATTACTGTTACAGCGCTTTGGGAACCGATTCGGTTGAAAAGCACTATATAAGAAAGAGTCCATTTACCATTAACAGAAGTTTAAGATCCCTACCATATAATAGTAATGTCCCTGGTTTGATTCTGAAGGGGACATTGTTGAGTATTGAATGTTATACCTCTCTCCCACCTGCATTTCCTATATCTCTACCGAAACTATCAAAGGTAGGAATGCCAAATATTACAAACACATCTTAGTATATTCCACTACAATTCAGCAAAACCACAAACTACAGCATCTAAAATGACCAGTTAAGGTGAATTGACACGTCTCAAACTGTTTCAACAAAAACTGAAAATTAGAACCTTCAGGAAGGTAGGCCTTATTGCAGGACTTGTGTTAGTTTTACTTAGGGCTACTTAATAAATGGCAACTGAGTGTATGTTTTTGTAATTTGGGTGAACTGACCCTTTATTTCACCATATACTAGACTAGAAATCATCTCGGTTAAAGAACTTATAGCTACCACTCTGATTTAAGTCAACAAATGTATCTCCTATTAATTTCCATTAACAGCAGACTCTTCACACACAGTACCTCTGGGACAAAATCTTAACTGGATGGACTTAAAGCAGCACTATTTTGAAATACCACAACTGTATGGATATACTCAAATGTTATTGGTTTTTATGCCGATGCTGGGTAAGTCTTAAAGCCTGAAGACATTAAAATGTGTGATTTAATACAGTGTTTACCATGCTATATATGTTTTGGACTTTATAATGGAATAAAAATCTATGTGGATGTGCCATGTACTATGTGTTCACAATGCACTGGGTCATGAGATGGCTAGGTGGGAGTGTATAAATATTCCCTTTAGCCCTCATCACAGGTTGCATATGTTGTGAGCAGTTGAGTCATTTTAGACAGTTTGAGTAGCTTTCAGAGGCATACAGATAAAAATATTAAATTACACTGAGAAAATGGCAAAGATTAGAGAAAGTCTTTCCACTAGATGTTACAACCTGATGTTGGGTGATTAGGTCTGCCTCACAGTCGGTGTTCCAGTTCATCCCAAAGGTGTTGGATGGGGTTGAGGTCAGGGCTCTGTGCAGGCCAGTCAATTTCTACCACACCAAACTGGGAAAAGCATTTATTCATGGAGCTGCTTTGGGAAGAGGGGCAATGTCATGTTGAAACCGGAAAGGACCTTCCCCTAACTGTTGCCACAGAGTCAGAACCACACTATTGTCTAAAATATAATTGTGTGCTTTAACATTAAAAAGGTCCCTTCACTGGAACTACAAGGAGCCTACAACATGAAAGCAGCTACATAACAAAACTACACAAAAGTAAGTGGATGGGGTGCCCACATAATTTTGGCCATGGAGTGTAATTCACAGAACAAGATGTATACAAACTCAAGCTCAGGCTCAATATTTGCTTGTCATTTATTTACGCAATATATTTATCAATATATTAATTTACAACATCTATAAACACATTTTGCATAAAGTATGCTACTGAAAAAATAAAACACAGAACTGTGCAGCCAGTTTCTTTCAGACTAGAAGTTGGTTCTAAAATTACTTTTGTGGACTGCGAAGGCAAACAGAGGTACAGTGTTGAGACGTGTTATTTTAGTGTTTCAAAGAGTCAGGCATTCATACTGTGGGGGTAACCGCAAAAAAGAATAGTTTAAAATATGCCAATCTTGCATTCAATCTTAAATCTGTAAACAAAGTCAAACACTTGCACAGTTGTATGGATGGTTTCATGGTAACTGCATTTATAGAACAAGTCGCTGTTTTCTGGAGACTGAATGCAGGATTAAACCTTGTGATGACATTCCTTTGTGTAATGTATTGTGACTGTGTTGCAAATAGCACCCTGTGCTAAGGGCCCCCCCCAGATCCAAAATCCATGATAACAATCTTTAGAAATAAAGAAAAACATCATGCAACATCTTGAACATCTAAGCAATTGCAAGCTAACAGTAAGTATCCAATACATGTTCATAAAGTACATGAAAGTAGTCCACTGAGTACACACCCAACCCTGAGTTTAGGTCTCAGTTCACATTATTAATAACTCTTTGTGGATAAAATGCTAAAAGAAATGCACGCACTTCTGGAGGGGAAAGATTGTTTGTGGATGTCTCCATGAGAATAATTCGGAGTACCGTAGATGCTCGAATAAAAGAATAGTGGTCACGCATAAAAGCTGCTAAACGTCGAGTTGGGTGGAATTACCTGTACTCTTGATAGCTCATGGTAAATTCAGTATAATGTACATTACCACAGCACTAATTCCTGCAGTATGACATCAGTCGTGTCATACTCACCACATCCGAACACCTTCGTTTTAAAAAAAAGATTTATTTCTGCTTTGTTCGACAGTGAGCGTATAGATAGACAGGAAAGAGGGGCTGACATGCAACAAAGGGCACGAGTTTGATTCCAACCCGCACCATTTGCTGCATGTAATAATACGCGGTACTAATACGTGGCATGCGCTGTACACGTTGGGCTACCGGCGCGGCCATGTGCTCTCTTTATAACTGAAATGCTGTTTTCATTCACCAATTAATCCGTCACTTCTGCTTTGCTATTGTTTTGAGCGCTGAGAAGTTATTATCAATGAAAACTCAACACTTACTGAGAATGTTTGGGATTTAAGAAATAATCTTTTGTACCATGAGACAACTAGATAAATGTCATGCCCATCCAAGCCATGGAAGTGCACCAGATGTCAGCCACCTCACATTTTTTAATAGCCCAGATATATTTAATTAACTCGATGCCCTTTGAGCAACATGAAAGCTTTCAATGTATAACCTTTAAACTGCAAAGTAGGAGCAACTGGAAGAAATTAGTGAAAGAAAACTGTATTTCAATTGAAGAAGAGGAAATGAGAGGATGGAATTAGTGCTGTGGAAACGTAGATTATCCTGAATTCATCTGGTGGCGTTTAACTGACTACTCTATATCAATTGTCAGGAGAGACGACTCTTCTGGATATGAAGCTCCCGAGGCGTTTAACCAACTCACGCCATGATGGGATTTCCTAAATGAACAGGTTTATCAGCATGGCCACACAGTAACTGCAGACCTTTACTCACCCTACAGCTTATCACTAGCTAATGAGAGGGCTGAAATGACTTTCACAAGGTCAAAGGATCATCTACTTCCACAGACTGCGTCTACGTCCGATTTAAGATGTGAAACAACCATGTTGCCAATCTACATCACAATAATTGAGGGTGGATTCATTATGCTACAGTACAAAGAACATCTGCGGTGAACAACACAAAGTGCAAAGCTGAAGGAGAAAAGGAAAAACAAAACATTAAACACAATGGTGCATTGTCTATGTACGTATGCGGTAGGTAGTTTCTAGAGCTTTAGTGCAATACAGACGACATTTCAAACAGCACTTTCATATGGTTTCAGTGCGACAAGGCATTCATCCTTATCTGACACAGAGCGGGCAGTACAGTCCTTACGATATGTCACAATAAGTCCGAGCGTGTAAACAGAGAGAGAGCGAGAGACATTCAGAGAGAGGAGTTCACTTCAGGTCCTCACACGCGTAACAACATGTGTTCTGGGCGACACTTAAGAGCACAGCAGGCAAACAGGCAAAGTCAGTGTGGGGAGAACAGACAGGTACAGAGGTACAACACAAGACAGGCCGACCTGAACGCAGGCAGAGTCCAACGGGGTGGCAATATACATCACGCGCTGTCTACCGTGATCCTAGTGGAATGGTTAGGCTTTCAAACACGGGTGGCTTTAACTCTGCGAGTGAGCTGTTCCAAGAGCTGCGGCTTGAAATGCTCACAAAATAAAAGCACGTCAAATCAAACAGCAACGGAACGGTTTGTGTGGGAAGGAAGAGCACAGTCGAGCCGAAGCCTACGAGGTCAAATGTTTCATTTCACATTTTAAAGGATAAATCGGCTTCAAGAACTTGGGTGGGTTTTTTTTGTACTTTTGGCCAGTGTGTCTCTCAGCTGTGTTAAGATTGTACTCATCAAAGTAATTAAATATCTGGCTCTTTAGCTGCTAAACGCTCCACTATGTCCACCAGCTAGTCTCTAACTGTGTGCGTCTGCGGTTTGCAGCTGAGCAGGGAGTGGACCGTGGCTTTTTACAGCTTCTTCTCCGAAAACAGCTGCTGCTGCTGCTGGAAACGAGTTGATGAGAGCGGAGCGTATGAAACAACAGTGAGCTGAAAGACGCTTTCTGGAGCTGAGCGGGATTGCAGCTGATAAGTGGTGATAATTCTCTGCTTGTTTATCACTACAAGTGACACCTGTAACACAACAAGTAACAAGAAGTCATTTGACCCGTTGCTGAGATAAAAACATTGGTTAGCGCAGCTTTATGACCTGTCTGTGTCTGACTGCTGGTGTTTCTGGACCCATCCCACTTCTTTTAACCATGTTCCCCAATTTCAGCAACTAACTTGATGAGTACATTGTTATGATTACTGATAGAAATGATGGCCAAAACCACAAAAACACGAACGAAGCTGTAATAAACTGGAACTATCCTTGAACTTTGGCAATACTTCACTTGAAGGCCTCACAAGGCATCATAAACACTTTGAAAAACGAGGCCCGTGTTTAGATGATATCGTCCTGAGACCCAGCCTATTAATTTATGTCCTCTGTAGTGGACATTGGTTTTTGGTCTAGATCTTTTGACTCATTTGAGCTACCCGACTAAGTCCTGGTGTGCTAAATAGAGGACATCCTGGCATTTCCGATGATATATCATGCGTTTGGGTGGAATGAGGGGAACATTGTTTTCATGCTGAGACAAAACATCTTAAAACGGAAGATACTTTTTTCCTCGGTTCTCAGGAGGATATCACAGAACATCCAATGCAAAACACAAAAATCAGTTGAATACAGGATTGGTCAGGATCTAGGCAGCAGTGGCTGAGAAAAAGGTTTTCTTAAACATAAAGGCTGGCCATCAACTCGTCAAAGTCACCATCTCTGTCTTTAAAAGGGTCAGTTCACCCAAATGAAAACAAATCCTATTTAATTAGCCACCTCTTGAATTTTTTTATCTCTTTTGTCTGTTGAAATTCCATTCACCCCCATTGTATTGGGGTGGAGCCATAAACCTCTGAGACAAATATTGCAAATCATGGGCAACAAAAACCAAAACTATCTGCTTGGCTAGATACTAGGGGTAATTCTACTTCTTAGTAGTATCTTACTAGTATGTTTTAAACTTCCCAAAGAAAATAATTTAGTTTGACGTCCTCCATCCTTAGCTAGGCTGCATGAATATTTACCGCCTGTGTGTTGCGTTCATGCGTTGTCACGTAAATAATAACAAACCCCAGCAATGAACAGGAAGCGCCATGTCAAGCATGATCTGACCGAACCCGAACACCATATCTACATTTTTGTCCGAACCGGGTATCCACCCTCTAATGCAAACACAAAGCACTGAACGGTCGCAGTTTGGTTAGGTTTAGGCAACAAAATTACTTGACTTTTGGTTTCATGAACAGGACATGAACAGTGGTCTCCTGGTGGAAGTACTGTTAACTATATGAACTATATGACAGCACAAGAGGTTTGAAAATATCCTGAAATGTATATAATGTTCCTAATGTGACTATAATGCAAATATATGATTTGTTTTTAGTAACTAAAAATTGCAGTCACGATGTCCAGCGGTGCACCTGAGCCTCAGTTTGTGGTGAGGGGGCAAAAACATCACGTGAAGGACTGACAGTACGTATTACAGAGTTTGACGACTGCTAGACATTTTCACCTCGGTCAGACCCAAAGGACACAAAAGGTCCAACCAGTGTCCCAGTTAATGGCTTGGGTTTCAGTTGGCTTCAGGTTCATAAATATCATCAGAGACAACAATGTAATCAGCCACATTTGATCTTAAGTCGACTTGGGACAAAACCTCTAGCCCTCTGGCTCAGTTTGAAAATCAGAAGACAGAATACTCTTTTCAGCTTCAGGCTGAACTGGCCTCCGTGTATTTTCAGGCCCGCGTCGAGCTGTGGACAGAGGCTGGGTGTGATGAGGGAGTCTGTAGAAGACTCGAGGTGCAATTCATCACTGAGGCAGGGGGACCATGACCTCCACATAGTTGATGGGGAAAAAGCCGGACTCGCCGTTGATCATGCCCTCGTACCAGTTCTCATCTATCTGGTTGGTGAGGATGATGATGTCACCCTCCTTGAAGCGCAGCTCGCCCTCGTTCTCTGGCTCAAAGTCATAGAGGGAGCGACAGCACGGCTGGTCCAACACCTCCGACTCTGTACCACAGGAAGAGATAACATTGTGTACTTCACTCTCGATAGTATGTTTACCTCGAGTCAAACTATAATTTCCAAGATGATGAGTAAACTCCACACTCTTTTAAAAGTGCTTGTTTGATCTGACTGAAACCCCAAAGACCCTCATATTTGAGGAGTTGAAAGAAGAAATGTTTTTGCCATTACATGATTAATTGATCCTCAGTATTGTTGTTGACTCATTTTCTGTCGATTAACCTTTTAACCAACCGACATATGTGAATGCAGAAGCAGGGTGTGTTACTCACGGCGAAAATTGCCATTGGTAGTGGGGCTCTCAGGCCATGACAGTGGAACGGAGGTTATATGATCAGCTGGGTGAGATGTAAAGACAAATGGAGATGGTGTTGAGCACAAGACAACACGGAACAATGCTCACATTCAGTGTATAAAAAAGAAATCGTCCCAACAATGCCCTTCAGATCTACAGCATATCGCTCCATGCTGCAAGTACACTGGCTGGTCGGACTTTTACCATTAGAGGACGGCATCGATACATTTGAGTGATCATTGGTGCCAGCGCCCAATAAAAAGAACTGCCTTTAGAGATCTCTTTGATGAATGAAGTTTCAGATTTTGCATGGGTCAGAGTTAGGACTGACTCCACTTTGAAGGTGGTTAAACAGGCATTTGGCCACATCATCAACAGAGTGAATACAATGAATCTAACATCTGCATAAGAGCAAAACAACAATAGATATAACCCAGAAAACTCTCTCTCTCTCACACACACACACACACACACACACACACACACACACACACACACACACACACACAGGAGAAGCAGGTGGAAGGTATATGGAAGTTCATTAACAACAAAACAATTGAAAGAACACAGAACAAATATAAACCCTGTAGGCAAGATGAGTGCTACAAGTAATAATAAAATAATACAAGAACTTATATTAGACACACCGAATTAGACATGTAACTAATATCAGCTTTGATTCCATTAAAGTAATTGAAACTTTAAGGAAATTATAAAATCATAGGGATGAAAAACCGCGTGAGAAAGTACAAGAACTCAGCTTCAAAGAAAAGTTCATTTGTATCTAGAAATAACAGACCTTAGATTTAGTAGTGAAATCGCCACATTACTGGGATACTTAAAATGACTTTCTTCTCAAAGATAATTATCATTGCAGTCAAAAGTGGCGATTTTTTTAATGCTGTGTAGCTTTTCACTTGTAATAATGACAAATGACAAACTGCTGGGAAGTTGCATATGTCAATAAAAGCTGAAGACATCAGATATGATCTAAATTGATCCCTGAGCTAATGTAACATTAGCTAACATTACATGACGGTTAAATTAGCTGATGCTCGGCTCTGTAATTGAGGGACTCTAACCACGGATTACTTGCTGCTGCCGACAGCTGCTAGTCAGTACTTTTACCGCTATTTAGCTAGAGCATACAGGGCTTGAAAATGACATGCGGGCTACATCCTTTATCAACGGACAGACTCACCACTCTTTTTAGTCTTTTTAAATATCAAAATAATACAGAGCATTGATGTTAACAGTTGAATTGTGTCTCCAGAATTAAGTGAGCGATGGCACTTCTTGTGTTGCAGAAACCTCTAAGATCAGATGTGGAGCTGACTGCACACAAACCAGTGCTGTGCTCACACAGCATGCTACATGTCCACAAATCTCAGATATATGGACATGCCCATAGACTGATTACAGCTTGAGTTTGTTTGTTTATGCTCACTGAAGAATCTGTGTCATTAAAAAGCAAAGAACCAAGAAGGGGCTTGTCATGATACTGGTAGATGGGGAACAAGTGAGATGTTCACTGTCAGTTTCAAAAGATGGAAATATTCTAAAACAGTGTACGTGGTAATCTGTGATCCCCCCACCCCCACACACACACGGATACCTACTTTTCCCATTGACTGTGTGGCTCATCTGGATTTCTGTAAGGGATAACAGAAAAAAGCATATACTATAACTCACAGCTAGCAATGAAGATGGGACTGACTTTGAAAATTTCCGAAAAGAAAGAAAGGAAAACACAGATACAGAGAAAGACAGACATGTACCGGTGGATTTGAGCGAGGAGCTGTAGGACAGGCCGTTGTGCTGACTGTTGTCCAGGGTCTCCACGCTGCGCCTGATGGACTTTGGTTTGAACTCTCTCTTGGGCCGGCTGCTGGCTGTGGATATCCTGGGATGAGAAGAGAGCAGATATAAAAGTAAAAAAACTTGAAAGAAAAAGATGTAAAAGTAAAAAAACTTGAAAGAAAATGAAGTGATGCTTCACTGATTTGGCATTATCTTTTTGACAGTGTGCTCCTTTCGAGCTGCTCCAGGGATCTCCAGTGGTTCATGAGGGGGTTCATGAGGACAAAATTTCATGTTGATTATCTGGATCTTATTCAAGTTGGAGAATGTCCAAAATGAGTCACAAATTAGCTTGGACGTCGCCTCTCCAGCTCAAAGAGAAAAAGCTGTGGGCTTCTATTGAACTCCTATATATGGTAGATGTACACAAAATCATATGTAAAATAATCTAACTGATGGTCAAAGCATTGAACTGTGTTCCATTGTTTAATATATTACACAAGACCAAACTCTTCATATGTGTCAAACTAAAACTTTACTAACCAATGTTGTTGGGTTATTGTGTTCATAATCATTCATTTGAGTGACAGAAATATATAGAGTGAAAACATTTTATGATCATTAATCACAATTTGATTTTGTTGAAATTCAATAAACAGTAACATTGACTTGAACAGGCCTAGTTTGTGGCAAACTTAACAAATTTGTTTAATAAAACCGTGTCTGTGTTTGATTGACAGCAGCTGGCAGGCTGAACCCCTGCAGGGGGCGAGAGACAAAGTAACACTGTGGCCTACATGTGATGGGCAGACAGCGTGTTGTTAGAGGTACTGAAGATAAGAAGCACACCAGGATCTAACTGGACTGAAGTGATATTAGCAGGTACGTTCACATGCAGCTGAGCAGCTAATTAGCTATCTAACCTGCAAACTGATGTTAGCAGTGCACTTTTCCCTGGTGAATGTTTGCTTGGTCACTCGTTCAACAGGCTGTGTGTGTTTGTGTCCGTTAGATAAGAAGGAGACTTTAGCATCAAGCTAATGTGGTTGATGTTCAGCACCTGTGGCTCTTGTGTGTGTAGCTGCTCATTGGCTCAGTGTGACCGCCTGCTCTGACTATGATACAATGCTGACATTCCTGCTTTATGCAAATATGGTTTCAAATAAAGCCATTTGATTGACATCTATATGGGGGGGTAACATGAAACCAAAACATGCACTTCTCCCTTCTGGTTTCTGATCTTTTCTCAAAGGGCAACACAGGACATGTGATTTACAGAGCAACACACACAATTTAATTTCACTTGGAGTTATAGTTTCAGTTTAGAATGTGCTTTAGTGGTGCATGCAGTATTACACTATGTTCTAATTGCTGTGGCTCACTTTTCACAACAGAGATGTGCGAGACTTGCACAAACCGCCGAACTGACTTTTAAACACAGGATGCTGTCACTGTCACTGTCGGTGTGCGTGTCAGTGTACCTCCATCATGCCTCCAACATGACATGAGCCAGTGCCTTACACCTGTACCACATTCAGTAAATTGATTCAAGCACATAGACAGTGTAGCAGTCTACTGCTCACAGACCTGCTGTCACCACTGGAGTTCATGCTTTCAATGTCACAATCGCTCTGAGGGAAATGACTATTTGAACGGCGGAATCAGAACCAGATTGTGATTTTCTCACAGAGGACGGCCGCTGCAAAGTAATAACTGACGGTTCAACTGAGCACGCTCCGTACCTCTTCTGCAGCTTTCCGCTGAGCTTCTCCAGGATTTCACACGACTGCTGGTGGTACTCTACTGCCGCCTCAATCAGTGCTGACAGCTGGCTCACCTGCTCCACCTATTGGTCCAACACAAACATATGCCTTGTAATGTATTATTATGATACTGAGCAGAGATTCAAATATATATCAAACTTCACATATTCTACTTCAGATAGTACATTTGTTAAGTGGACACATCTGACGCTAAATGCTAAAATCTGGGGGAAATTTTGACTGACATTTTTTTTTTATATCTACAAATTAGGAAATATAGGAATCTTTTTTGCCAAACTTTGTCACAGTTGCACCAGACACACTCGAGGAGTGTGTTATATTGTGTATGAGGTCAGACAACAGGCCCCGAAACGTATCCAGCGTCTCAAATTCACTCCTAGGAATCGCGCTGAGCCTTTAGCTAGGACTGAAGACACTCCTAACTCAGAGAGGAACTTAAAGTTTGCTTAAGAAGCATCCTACACTAACTTTCAGCAAATGGAATACTCCTACTGTAGGACAGACATTGTAATGACATGTTGTGGTTTTCTGAAAGTTGGCATATTAAACAATTAAAAAAAGGATGAAAATAAAAAATACCACCATATTTTAGGCTTCATGTGTAAAGGTAAATATTACAGGTGACTAAACTATCTAGGTTTGATATGCAAAAACATGGTGCCAAAATTAATAACTTGCTTAAATCTCATTATGATATATAATAACCCATTGTCATTAGGCTTCAAGTAAACACTGTCCAGACACTTGTGTGGCTTAAACATTAAATGTTTATAATTTATCATTTAATATAGTAGATAAATGGATTCAGCTGCCTGACTTTATCTAGTCATCCAATCACATGTTACACTGCCTGTCTTAGTGTATTGTACACATATCAACACGGTGTGGTTGATGCTACAATCGGGGCTGTGCCACTTGCTGTTAGACTATAAACTACACCAAGGTCACATGACTTCAGTGTCACCACCACTAAGCTTCCAACTTTTTTTTCGTGCTTACCTCTTCTACAAAAGCTTTTGGGAAAGTTTGAGTTAGAATAGTTTACAGTATAAACACAATGAGGCTATAAAAGATGAGTGAGTAGATGAGTTTTGTGTTCGGCGTGATGAAGTTTAATGTCCTCGACAACCTCTGTCTCATTTAGCCACATGTTCACGAGTGGGGTATGTTGTAGAATGAAAAGTAAAAATATCTTAAGCTTGTGTTAACTACAGACCTTATTTCAGGCATCTAACCAAAAACCAAAAATTCAAGAAACCCACTGACTTCCAGATGAGGGAACTGGAAGTGAAAAATGCTGACTCGTTTCAGGGTTTTAGGACTCATGCAGCACTTTATTGCCAGTTGGCTTATGTTTAATACTCCATACTGGTGCATTCTTTATACAGTATATAAGGTCTGTCCTCTCTTACGTCATTCTCCAGAAAGTTGAACATGCTCCTCTCAGCCAGTTCTTTGCTCTCCTCAAACTTCTCCACAGCCTGCCGGATCTCCTCGTCCGGGATCTTCCCCTGACGCTTCTTCTTATAGTCAAAGTCTAACCGGCGGCCCTCCAGCTTCTTCAGGTGGTGCTGCAAACACAAACAGTTGAGCTTGTTTGGGCTGCTGTGAAAGCTGTCAATCAAACAATCAGATCGAGATCATCCTTTTCAATCGTGCGGTTTCTCTTTAGTGTGAATGCAAAGCAGACTGACGGCAGAAATCGGTTATGGTAGATATGCCTTACTACTATTAAATGCATCTGCTGATCATGAACTGTTTAGATCTCCTAAGTGATACAGTATATGATATAGATCACACTTGTGTTTTTATTCCACTATCTGACAGCTG
>JAVQJF010049316.1:0-49311 GCA_036023855.1 Gadopsis marmoratus
CACACACACGCACACGCACACACACACAAACACACTCAAAACATTAGAACAAATACTAAAAGTCTCTCAAATGAACTTACAATGAATCCGAGCGGTGTTTGGTTTCATGCAGCAGACAACACATACTGTTACTGAGGTCCTCACTCTGCGTTGTGTTTGTATGTAGTTCACAATACAGCGCAACAACATCCTACTATTACATATATATATATATATATATACATATTTACACACACACACACACACACACACACACTGGTTTTGAATTTGTTGCTGTTGTTTGATTCGCGTCACAACTTTTACAACTAACTCTGTTCCAAGAAAGCGCCCTGATGACGACTCAGTTATAAAACAGACTAAACTAAAAAGCGCAAACGTACGACTGCGCAGTAACTGCTGAAGCGCAGTCTGTCGCCTTCCAGGCTGACTGTGAATCTGGACAACTACTTTCCGAACTGTCCTCGGATCAGCCTCATCGTCGCGTTAGACACATTTGACGTCACATCTCTTAGACAACGGCAATGGAATTTGCTTTAACGGGCACCTCGCGCAGCCAATGAACACCGGCAGCGTCTGCCGCGCGGCCAATCGGGGGAGGAAGGCGGGGCCTGTGTGAGTCGCGTATGAGCGTGTCACGTGTACTGTGCAGGACCCGAGGAGGTGCGGTGCCTGTGGCCCGGCGGGCTGCTCTTACTGCCATTTGGTAGCAGGTGCGATAGAAATACGGCACGATTATCATCTACCGTGTGGCCAGGTTTAGACAGGGTATAACGACATGCACATGGGCACCTATTATGAAGAAGTGCGACCGTTTAAAACCTATCATAGGTTCATAGGGCTACATGGTTCACACAGAGCTTGAAAACAGTGTTGGACAGCACTCAAGTATAGTTTACTGGAGTGTTTTCCATTTTCTGCCACTTTATACGTCTGCTCCACTACTCTTTAGACGCATTTGTATTTTTATCTGACAGCTATAGTTACAGTAGATTAAGATTTTATACACGCATATAAAACCTTCATCTTAGATTTTTTTTTTTACAAATACATATACAGATGTTCCCTCCAGTAAAATGAAAAAATGCAGGACTTTTACTTGCAACGACGTATCTTCACATTGTGATATTGAAAGAAAAGACACGCGTCCTTTGTTTCCATCGCAGCTTGGACCTGATAACCGATAGATTCATACATTAGCCTACTCATTATCTCATAGTAAAGGTGAGACATGTTGCCTTTGAATGACTGCTTCTCTATCATTTGACTTCATCACTTAGGTCACAGGACTGACACATAACTGAATCATGAACACTGAACTTCTAAACTAGCACTAAAAGTCACTTTAAGTCGGAATGTACTCACATTCTTGGATTTAGAACTAGCAATCTCGGGTATCTGCAAAAAGAATCAGTGATTTGATGGCACCATTGCCGTGGCTGAACAGTGAAACACAGCGTGATTATTTAGATGCATTTTCTTCTAATGGCATCCTGCTTTATTACACTGCATACTCACTAATGAAGGAAAGGGGTTTTCACAAAGCATGGCTGCTGCTGTATGTAGCTCATTTGTATTAGTCTAGTATAGCCTGGTCCCTCGTGTATTGTGCTACCTTTTTCACCACTTAGTCCCAGTCCCAAAGGAAGAGGCTATGTATGTCTAGTCTTCCTCATTCCTCCTGATTCCTCAGGGCTCTATAGGCCAAGGAGTCACAACTGTCCTTAATGACTTTTAATGCCAATACAACCGAGTTCCTGCATTACTAACCACACCTCAATACATATAAGTTAAATAACACAAAAGTTACTTTCTTCTCATGTCATCGTTGATAACAACAAACTGCAATAACGGTGGAATTGAAGATAGATAATGGCTTGAAGTTTATTACATTTAGTCTGCATTATACAGCTCCTGGCTCTTGGCCATGCACCAGTTCAGGTTAAACAGGGGCACGCTTTATGGCCACATGAGGCAATGTGGGCTGGCTCTTCCTGCAGTTTGCTTGAGCTTTAGTCCACTTTTCCTTAACTATACAAACTCAGGCTTCAAACGAACAATATTAAGCCCCCCCCCCTCCCCAAATTCCAGCTGCTAACAGGCCAGAAGAGATATAAGAGTCACTTTGTCCATTATAACCTCTGCCAGAGGAGCATAACTGCACAACACATGTAAACGAATCATCACACTTGCATGCCCATTCAAAGTGAAAGAAAAAAAGCATGTAGACTAAATACTAAACCAAAAGGGAACTGTTGTTCTTCTGGTAACCATAGAAATGCTAACTTGTTTCTGCTTCTCACACACACACACACGCCTGTCCTTTATATTTTGCCAGAAAATTGCAGCTACAGTGTAGGGCAATGCACTGTTACAGTTATAAATTATACTTTTTATTTGCTTGTTGGGTAGCTTCTGAATGTTATCTGTTGCCCTATGTTGTTGTTGGTGTTTTTTTTTTCAAATGTATGGTGTATTCATGAGCACCAGATGACAGTTTTGGCAAGTTGTCATTGAGAATATAGAGGCACATTTTTAATTATATATGTAATCATAAAGTAATTATACTGTAATAAAATTATGTAAAATACATTTTCTTTATTATTTGTGGGCTCAAATTGCATTCCATGTCAAAAACAAGACATTTTGAACCCAAAGGTGCTTACATGGTGCAAAATGAACCACCACAAAATATACCACAGCTCTTTTAACTTCCTGGCTCGGCCCCTCATGCACAGTGACACTCTTCTAAATGTCTAAACAGTATCTGCTCTATGTGTCTACCAGAGAGAATTGACTTTCTACAAACTCATTCATCATTTCATGTTATCTACAGATCAAATATACCATCATTAATACTTCTGCAACATCAAGTGACTGTAGTACGCAAAATTTGTAAAAAAAAACACTAAAACAAATTCCATCTTCTGAAAGTATTTGGTCCACAGGTTATTCTGCTCTTTCCTCTGCATTAGACATTAACAATAGTCGTGACAAAACAGACTCTGACACAAACAGTCCCCAGCTGTTTTCGTGGAGTGTTTTCAATCAGTAAAGTTTCTGCTGTGTAGTGGTTCGCACTGAGTTCAGGCTGATGCCAACTGACAACTGTGTGGATGCAAATTGCTCTCAGCATCTCCTTTAGCAGCACTTTTGTGTCGACATACACTCTTCCCATCTTCCCAAAGTGATGCCAGCAACAAAAAACCTGTGATGTTAGCAAAAATACATCCCACACTAAGGTAGTCATTTACATCAGCTCATTAAGTTTCACCTGAACATGATGCTACAGTATAAAGTATGTGGTTAGATAATTTCCCACACTTATCACACAAAAGATAGAAATCTTGTATTAGATTCGCTATAGAAACCTGAAACAATCTCAAATGACACGAGTGTTAATTGGCATCACATTTCCATCATGTGCAAGGAGTCAAGACCTTTCCTGACACCTGTGTCTCACCTGTCTGTTGTCGCACACCTTCACAGAACCTGCTGTTCCAATCTCCACCTTTCCCCCTATAAGTCTTGACTTTCTTTACCTCTTCTTTTCGCTCTGTCTACATCTCTTCCTCGTCTTTCTGCTGCCTTTGTTTCACTCTGCCCATTGATTTACCTCAAAGCCAGACCAGCTGGCTTTGGATGCTTTCCTCTGAGCCCTAAGAGGCCCGTCTTCACACCCTGTTCTTCCTCTTGTCCCTTGGTCTCTCTGCCGGCAGAGAGCAAGGGGTGCAGTGGTTTGAAGGGTAGGACCCCAGATGGACATAGACATGTCGGGCATGCGTTATGCGACGGGGCTTGGCTCAGGGTGTTCTGGGCCCAGCCACAGCTGTCAGTCATAACTCCAGAAGGTGTTAAGGATTTTTCCTTCTTCTCACAGAAGGCTGGAACGAATACAAAAATAAAATTTTGTACGACATAGTGAACAGAAAATGCTTATAAGTGTATGTGGCATTCTTGACTGTGGTCTGGCTTACAGTCTTCATAGTGCAAATTTTTTTCATGTAGATTACCCACATCTTTTTTAAACTTTCTTAATCAAATGTCCATGTGAGGTAGGCATTAAAAGAAAGGAGGGGGAAACCTAATTTCCGCGATATAGTAAGTGATGTATTTCAACAAGTTGCAGGGACATGCCAAATAACGGTTTGTTCCAACAAGGCTTTGATGCGCGACAGCTGGCATTTCCAACATTGCGCCAGACCACAAATAGACCCAGACACTCATTCTCTCCAATTAAAAAAGGGACTAAAACATGCGTCTCATGCAGTGAGCTTTATTAGACTATATAAGTCAGGTTTGATCTACAATACGATACTGAGGAAAGAAATAGATATTTATTTTGTAAATGAGAAAAGCACAAAGATCACTGAGTCACACAATTTTCTGAGACAGCAATCTGACCGCCGAGCTCTGAAATAACATTTAATTATCTGAGGCTCATTATAGAAGCCCTCATCAAACCCTGGTCCTCCACTCGCTGCACACTACACATTCAGTCATGGAAAAAACACTGCCAACAAATGCCATAGTGCGGTTTCAGTGACTTTTGAGATTTCAATTCTGAAATATAAAGTTACCCATTACATACGCCGCAGTGTGAGTCCCTTACATAACCACCAATTGGGTTTATTAAAACGAAGTACACACAGATTCAAATCTAGAAGGCTTTTCACAGTAAAGTACTTAAAAATCTGTCGATCATTTAATCGACATTTAATCGATGGTTCCAAAGTGTCAAAACTCTCCACCCATAGTGGTTTTAATCATATTTATGGTACAAAACGCTTCCAACAAAGCCGTATCTGAAGAGACCGCAGCAATGTGTTAGATAATCAAGATCAAGATCTAAAAATACTCCATGTCTCACAGTCTGGATCTCTTCTCTCATTACCCACTGTAATTAAAAGTAACCAAGGCCTGCCGGCTCCAAATAGCATAGCATAGCACACAACTGTTAATGTGAAGGAATGACACTTGAAATGAAAACCCTCGTGATATCAGTTCGCTGAGGAAAGTGGAGCAGATAACACAGAGCTACAAGTATTCCAGTGAATGTGGGTCAGTACAGAGGTGTCCAGTTAGGTTTAGTGGTCAACTGCAGACAAATGTTCTTTTGCAAATTGAGACAACGCAGTTGCAGTGTATTTGTTACACAGGTTTAATGATAGCAATGACTTCTCAGGTGTTCTGTGATGAATTTTTTCTCTTGTTCATATCTCACTTCTGTACAACTTTGACACTCTGCAGTAGGTTTTGTGGAGTGTCTGTGCTCTTCCTGAGGCAGAGAACGACAGCACACACACAAAGGTCCTTATGATGATCTCTCTTGAGATCAACAGTCTCTTGGGGTTCTTAAAGTATTTTTCTCTGTTTGTCACACTGCTGAATGCTTATCGACTGCAAGGTGGAATAGACGAACATCCATCTTGTCTTGTTTGCTTGATGGGCCACCTTTTCTTCCGCCTGCAGATGTACAGAGATCCAGATACTAACACAAGCGCTTTAATTATCTCCAATATTCACATGAGCCTATAGCTCCATTTATAAAATGTAGTCTCCATTTTACTGAACTCATTAAAAATTGAACAAGGTCAGGAATGAAACTGCTCTCACCATTACTCATTTTGTCCCTAATTTCAAGTATTATTTAATTAATCACCTGGAATGACTCAAATAATTCAACATGTCATACGTTGCTGGGTGATATTATCGAATTTCATATTACAAACATACATTTTTTGTAAGCTAAATGGAACAAGACACTTTCTGTAATTTCTTCCTTTTTTCAACATAAATATACATGTTCTATTTATTAGGCAAAAAAAAAGACAAAACACATTCATGATGCCTTGATGATGCCTTTTCTCGCTTTTAGGGGGGAAACAGTGATGTTCGTTCAGGCATAATGATCATTTTGTACTTAAGCATTCACTGTTGGCTAATTTCACAGATTTTCTGACTTGATGATTGCATCATAAGTGAAAACCTTGTTGCACGCGCGTGTGTGTGTGTGTGTGTGTGTGTGTGTGTGTGTGTGTGTACGTGTGAGTTTCTGACATTGCCAAAGCCAGTCAGCAGGTGCCATCACTTCTCGTTCCCACCATGTACAGTGTAAAGACATGTTGAGGACGAGCAGGATCAAGGGAGTCTGCCAAAGGGAACGTGTGGGAGAAACCACTCTAATTTCTGCCTTTCAGCCAGTTCTTCTTGGCATTTTAGCTGCGATTCCACATCAAGCTAATGCTAATGTATTCAGTTTGACAGGCTGTATAGCAAGAAAGCTAAAGATATCGGAATATACTGTCACCGTTTACCTGTAGGCAGCGTTTAGAGAAGACGCAATGTTCTCCACTCCATTGCAAATGCTGTGATTTTTTTATCATTACACCATTTGAACTGACAGGTGGCACAGGCCTGAAATATAGTGTACAGTATGTCCACATTTTTACAAAGATCCCCCACATATTAGAACATATTTAATCATACTAACTTTTGTTTTCGATATCATGCTGCCTTTGAACACTGAGCACAATATTACATGCACATTTCCCCAACAATGTTCCATTACTGCACTGTTGATACCCTATCACACAATTGTAGGTAGTAGGTGCCCAGTTCTCACTAAGCATTATGACTCACGCCAGGCACAGAGCAGCTATCCAACTCTAATCCACAAGCGATAATTTGGTATTCATGTTTTACAAATGTGCTCGAGAAAAATCCTTAAATCTTTTTGGCATGTGCAGTCAAGAAAGTCGTGGAAGCATGTCATCCACCATGAAAAGGCAGCGGTTTGGCGGAGTAAAGCGGGTCTTTGTCTCCTGAATTCAGCCTGAAAGACACAGCCATCATCAGCTTTCTTTGTTGCAGACTTTGTCTTTCCAGCATTTTGCTGGTTTTCTCAAAGGTAAATAGAGGCTTGACTCAGTGGGGCACATGCAGTTTTCCTACAACAGGTAATAAATTTGCGTGTCAGGCCTGCACGTCACAGATTAAACATGCTTTGTTTGGGATGATTTATGAGCGCGATGTCGTGCTGGGTGCACTTGGCTGTGAGGAGCTGAGGGTTTGATGGTGGTGAGGGGGTAGCAGGTGGGGCGGTGGGTTGGTGAGTGTCAGATTTGTCTTACAGGAAGACTGATCTGTAGCTGCTCCGAGGGTGCCCACTGCAACACACACCTCTGTCATTAATCACACACAGCCTCGGAGTACAGAGCGCTTTGTTTTCTCCTCCTCTCACACCACTGCTGCAAGCTTTCACCATCCTGAGAAAAGCTTACTTCAGAACTACTATCAAGAAGTAAGAGAAACTACTGGTGCCTTTGTAAAACTGCAAGGTATGTGTGCTGTCCCATAGAGAAAGATATAAAGTTGCAACACTCAAACAGGAGCTATTGCATGTCAGTGTCTCATCCTGTCACTGTCAAGTATTCTATAATGCCAAAAGATCCTAAAGTTATGTTTGAATAGTCGCATTCATATCTTCTGTCCTTTGTATAGACATTGCCTGACTATGAAGTCTGCACTATTCTCGTACTCTTTCTCCTTCAGAGAAGGTTACCTAGATCTACAGGATTAAGATCGTTCACTATCCTTACACAGAAACAGCTGATTCAGCAAGCCACACAGCTAAAAGCATGTTGACTTATAATCCAAATACAGCTGACCGCTGATGCCCCACTTTCTACTGATCTCACACACTCACTGTTTCCACTCTGAGCTTGAAATTGAGGTGATTAATCACTGCAGCCGCATTAAAATAGAGATCTTCTTTGAGGGTGATTTTTGACTTATAGCTGAACATCAAGAAAAAACATTGTTGGCATTACATTACATTGTTCTGTATGCATTTGGCTGATGCGCTTGCCCAAAGCAACACATGAATCTCAACCGCCATAGAAACAAGAGAATCCCTTCCACAAAAACAACTAGATGTGTGAGTTGCGAGTGAGATGAGATCTATACCTGTATTTTGACCATGATAGTTTTCCTACACACAGTTTGATGTCTTATGGCAAAAGTCGATTAAACCCTTGTCTGACACAAGAATCTCCCTTGTAATTTATTGAAGTGTTTTCACGGACATAATAGGAATAATAGGCGATACTGTGGCAGGGAGAAAAGGGTTTTTATTAGATCCAGAGAGGTGAAACAAAAAACAATACTCAAAGGAGACTAAGCTTGTTATGGTGTACAGTATTGGTGAGGGCATGGAAAGAGCACAAATAGCAGAATAGTGCAGGCGAAGAGGACGCAAAGTAAGGAGGTATCCATTCTTGAGTCTGTGTGTGCTAAAAAGCAAATAATCAGAAAAGAGGCAAAATGGAAAGCAGAGCAAAGCATTAAACAACCTTTTAGATATACAGTACATACATGAAACTGGTATTCTCTGCCCCCTGAAACTGTGAAATTTTCATGTCAAAATCTATATTTTCTTTGCACTGAAATAAGGGCTAAAATTTGCCATCTACCCTAGGCATCTCATAAACAGTTCGTTTCTGACTGTAACCCCAGGTGGTCAGGAAGGGTAATAACGATATGTCAAAAAAAAAAAAGCACAGATCCACAAAGTGTGCTTTCAGTGCAGAGGGCCAGATATGTGAAGTATATAATTGCATGCACTGTTTAACATTTATTACATTCAGTACACCATTGCGGTTTGTTTAACGTAACATACCAGGCAAACAGAGTTAATGTGTGCCTAAGCAAATATTTGCAGCACTATATCAAATTCAGCTACCAAATTAAAGATATCAGAGGGGCCAAGTAGGGTCGTGTGTGAAATAACACAGTTGTTAGGCCATCCGCTGTTCCATACACAGATTGCCCTATCACACGAGTTGTTGGAGTGTTTGCACACAGAGCTTTGCCGCCTGCGGGCTTATATATCACACTGTGCCTTATTAAGAGCTTTAACAAAATCTGGCTTTCACTAGCCCCCCTTAGTCACCACTCTGAGGGCAGCAGTCTTCAGGACCTCGGTTTGTACACAGCCCCGTCTAAACGGCTAGTCCCCCTAAACAGATCGGGGCAGTGTACACATGCTCAATAGGTAAAAGGCAAAGAGTGGAGATATTATAGCCCTGCTGTATAAACACTGTATGGTAGAGTTTGTCTGAAGTGATATGCTTCTTCTGGTAAGTGGTGTAGGAGATCAGACACACTCAGCTTTATAGGATGTCATGGCTTGATTCGATTCAGTTTTAATTTTCAACATATTGAATGGCCTGTTTAGATGTGCAGCGCAAAATCCTTCACACTATACAAATAGAAAGTCAGAAAAGTGACTTGTATTGAAAATATTTTTATTCTCAGGAAACCGATAACCAGATTTTACAGTAACAAGTTCTGATAATCATGAAGAGAGCATGGTAATGGTCTCATGGTACAAGTTCAGCTGTCACACAGACAAGCCATTTACTTTTATGCAAAAGTAATGAGCAGTGGTCCTAGAGAGTGAACCGCTGACCCATAAATTGATTATCTCCAGCTGCACGCTGACCCACTGAAATGACTTCACTATAATCGTTGAAAGTTATGATGTATTCTGGGTGTAGCCTAACTGTGTCCTATTGCTTCTATCACCAAAATAGAGGGCTCCATTTTATTATAGCATGCTGGGAATTCCCCCCCATTTCCTCATGCTCTTCACCTCCCACTCTCCATTGTACAAGTGAGGAGAGGGTCTGGGACCCGGAGTAGCCCTTGCAGCTTTGTCAGGCTGACAGATCGGCTCGTTGTGCCCTCTGCTGCTCCGTCTGCACTGCGGCTCCATTGTTCTGCCCTCTCAGGCCGAGCCGCGGGGCAACCCCTCACCATTGTGTCTGACAGACCTGCAACCTGATGCCACAGAAGCAGGCGCCTGCCTCCGTCCCTGTGGAACACTGATGCAGCATGTGTACGTGCATGTGGGTGTTTATGCGTGTGTGTACATTAAGTTTTAATTAAATTTACACAGACAAAGAACTGCTAAATATTTGTGCTTATAACTATCATTTCCATCATATTCATGTATTTCAATAATTTATTTCATGTACTTTTTTAAAGAAAGGTGTAGATAAAGTGTTGTATTATAATCAGGGACTGTAGCAATCAAAACCATGCAACTAGTTCATTATCGCACAGGAGAGATTAACCTGAACCAGGCACCATAGGCACAGGAACCAACCAACACTGGACTACACTGTAGTAGGCTAGGAAGTATGTCTACAATGCTTCTGTTAAGTAGCAAACTACATACTCGCAGTCACATCTTTACTGCAACAAGAGGAAGACTGACATCTTATCTCACCTCCACAGAGAAATAGAAAAAGTGAGCCTGAAGAAGCCTGTAGTGCAGACACAACACAACAGCCTACACACATCAAAGCAAGCCCCAACCAAGCTGAGCATGCCGTTGTGTGTCACTGAGGAATAGTCCTCTTTTCATGTAACACACAGATGATTAAAGAGTTCAACACAGCAAGCAGACTAATGACTCCACTGGGTTGCGGGGGAACTCAGGAGAGAAGAAGGCAGGGCCTCTGGAGAGTACTTGCTGAAACAGGGATAGGTTCTAAAATATACAAATTTATTCATCAGAAAGCAGTCTTTTTATGTCATCGATGTGCGCGCATACGAGTGTGTGCAGGTGGCAAAGAGTGAATGTGAGTGAGGAAGGCGGAAAGGGAGAGAAGGAGATGAGAGAGAAGAAGCGATAGCAAGTCTGATACTATAAGCCTTCTGTGAGCTAAAAAACATCAAGCAACCGGTAACAACAACCATAGAAAAAGAAAAACTGCAACTCTGCCATAATGTTGGTTTCACTTTCTGCATCTTTGTTTCTTCTCTAATAGTATTATGGATATTTTAGATATAATTAATAAGTTATCTGGCGCCATTTTAACAGGTCTAAATTAACACCTTCCTTGGGGTTTTCATTAGCTTTTTCTACAGTTTGCCATACATGATCATGGAGGATATACAGCATGTACATATCCAGTATAGTCAGGTTTATTTCCAGTGGAAACATGGACACCATTGAGTCCCTAGTGAGAGGTGACAAAGTGATGAATGGTTGTGGTGTCTCTGGCACAAAGTGCGGGAATTATTGTAAGTCACTGTAGGAGGAGGGACTAATGATTAATAATCACAACCTTGTGGCAAAGGGTAATCACATGAAATTAAGAATAAAGCTATCTTCAGGCATGGAAGGCGCAAAGTTTGACCCTATAATCAAGCACACAAGGATACAAGTTAGTTTAGCCATTCTGGTGGGCCTGTGTTCAGTAAAACACTAACAAAATACAGGGTTTCATAACACATAGCACTTCATTTCATAGCACTTCATCTTGCAAAGATTGGGTTACTAACCCTTAAAATGTTTACACATACATTTTTAAAAAGGGTCCTTAAAATTCTCAGTCTATACCTTATCCATATTCACATACAGTATCATATAGGTGCATTAGTTATCAGTATTTTGTGCTTTTGTATACTATATCTTACAATATATGGAATATTTTGACAAACTACTAAAATTCAGTGTCTCGTAGTGATGGACGATGTTTTCTATGTCACTGTCAATGGGCTGAAATACGTGAGCCAACTTGGAGAAGTGAGCCAAACTTGTCCTGTAATTTCATTCATCTGAATACCAAACCTTCTTAAAAATGTCATGAAAGTGGGTTGTCTTTGACAACGTGGAAAATGTATTATTAAGGATTTTTGATCATGCTACCAACAAGTAACCCTTCCTGTTTAGAGTTCTTGTGTTCATCTAAGTTAAAATGGTTTCCTCCCACTCTTCAAAGATAAATAGATGTGTTTAATGGTGGAACATAGTGTACTGTTTATAGTCAACACTGCTTTGTTCTCATCATGGAATGGTATTGGTTTGGGAGCGAACATAACTTAAAGGAAAACGTTTGGAATAAGAAGTTGAATGCCATATATCCTTGCCTATGATGAAGACCTTTTTTATGAATTTGATGATGTTGCGAGTCTCTCTCCGATACCCATCCATTTTCTATACCTGCTTATCCTGTTCAGGGCCATGGGAGGTTGGAGCCTGCCCAAGCACACATTGGACAAAAGGGACAGTGTATATACTGTACAGGCTGACGGACGATCACAGGGCTACTTGGTTGTCTTTTTTAATTGTTACTTTGTTGTACTGATTGATGAGAACATGGCTGTATTCATTGCATCTATGCAGTCAAAACAGATTTGTCTTTTTTTAATAATGTAGTCAAGTGAATAAAGATGCTTTTTTTTAAGTGCACCTTGAATTTTGGGGGGATTCCATTCCCTCTCTTGTTGACATAACTCTGAGGCTGCTGCACACCATTGTGCGCTGAGAGGAAAAGTATTCCGTCCTTAGATTGAGATGCTATTTTTACAGGAAGCCAACACACTTGTAGAGAAACTCAGTGTGATAAGCTGAATAAGACTTTACTAGAACACATTAGTAAAACTCAGACTATTTAGAAATATTAATAACAAAGAATTATACAACTAGAATTTAAATCAAACCAAAACATTGCTTTAATTCTACTTATAAGTAGAATTTAATACATTTAATACAAAGCATAACCAAAAATCACACAGAAATTTCGGGTAACCTGCTTCAAATCTTTTCACCCAAGGCCTCTTTTAGAAATAGAACATAATACCCAGAACATGAAGAGCTCTCCATCCCTGGATATGGCATTGAAATAGTAAATGCAAATCCACTGAAATGGTTACTCCTCATGAGAGCGATCCAGAATGGGATGACAACATAAACAATGGTGCAGATAGTTGTTCAAACCAGCTGCACATTGCTATTGTTAGGATTAGCATCGTAATCTCAGGGCTGGAAAAGCTCACTGTAGAGACACCTGATCAGCCAGGGTGGATAGGCATTTGTTCCCCTTTCATTTCAGACAAATATTACAAACAGCGAACCCCAATATTATGTTGGACATTTAGGTTGATATTGCATGAAGTTTAAAACTGAGAACAAAATCTAAGAGACGTTACTTAGGAAGAAATTATGAGAGAGCGACAATGTAGAGGAAGACTATAACCAGGCAAGGAAAAGGAGGAAGGAAAATATAAAGGAAACGAAAAGAGAGCAAAATGCGAGCTTGTGTTTGTCTGGATGGGCAGAAGGCCTGCAGAACTTGGCAGGAGTCCTGCTTCTGACAGCAGCTGTGGCCTCAGTTTTATATCTTAAGGTGGTGCCTTGACTCCGCGGCAGCCTTTCTATCTCCAGCGCTCATGTTTTCAATCAGAGGGGACCATAAATTATTGTCAGCAGTAATCACAGCTGTCCACTGTGGGCCTGCTGAAGGGTCCCAGCCTGTCTGGGTGAATCAAGTCACACTGGATCATGGCACCTCTGATATGGGCAGTAAGAAGGACCTGCGAGCGGGGTAAGACACAACACAAAAGTTTAAAAGGAGGTGCAGTTCATCAAAGAACTTGAAGCCATTGAAAATTATCTGCTGTACGAGGAGACTGAATACTGAATAGTTCACCTGAAAATGACAATTCAGTTACTATACACCAATACAACAGACAATGAAGATCAGTACTGTTATATTCCATATCAGTGTCTATGGACAGTAAATCATTGTTCTGCCATCAGCCTTCATCTTATGACAGCTCCACAAAACATTTCTGAAAATCATGCACCTTGTCATTATAAAAATGTAGGAAATTATAAGGTACGTATTGGACTTTTGACCTGTGTAACATTCTTTGTTGCCCCTGTTTTACTATATGTAGTTTAAGAGAAAGCTCGGATGAAACTTTGTGTGTGTTAAATATTCGTTCGATGACAAGGGGTTAGTTGTAAACTACTGAATATTACATTTGGGGTGACAGACTACATCTGTGATCAAACATGATCATCAATTGCTGCATTCTTTAAAAAAACAAGACATGGTTTCATTTCACCCTAACCCTGAATGAAATGGGAGAATGGCTGTTAGATTTTCACTAAATGCTGGCACAGCTCTACTCCCTAAAGTCGTAAAGCAGACAAAGTGGGTTTCCCCTCTTTCCTCTGTCCGCAAAATTCATCTGGCTCCTTTGGCAAGCTGCCCGGGTAATCGTGGCACGGTCTGTGTTTTTCACGACAGCACTGTTATTTTGCTGTGAAAACTCTCAGCATGGGGTGGCACACCCACCTCTGGCAAGACACTGCTGTCAGAGCTGATCAACAGAGAGCAGCCTTCCCTTTCAATTAGCCTTGTCTGTCGAAGAACAGGGCCAGGAGCATCAGCACACAGCCACACAGGCACCCAGTGAAGGAACAGCAAGGAGAGCAGGTGGGAGGAGAGGGGAGAGCTGGAGAAGTAAGCCCCAAAACTCCAAACGGGGACTGAAATACCCTCCACTGCTGTGTGCTAAGTCCCTGTGTACCAGAAAGGGCTCTGCCATGGCACGTCACAGTAAACACACGCAGGCTCCATGGAAACACGGCCATTTGGCAGAAAAGCATGGGATGAGATATGGCACCAATAAGGCAGATAATTCCGGGAATAACTATATCGTCCCCCTCGTGTGCTATCACACTTATGAAGAGTGAGTGTGTGTGAAAGAGAGAGAAAAAGAGAGCAAGCGGTGAAATAGCCATGTCACATGTTGAGTTACTTAAGAAACAACACACCACAATTTACATGGCACTAATCATGACACAAATTAGACGCTGCTTGGGGAGCTTATGAACAGCGTTGAAGGGGCTCGAGGAGGAGCGCTGGGAGTGAAAAGAGAAAGGGTGGCAGCCATGCCCCTAGGTTGTTTATTACAAATGTCACATCCAGGTGGGATTTGCAGAGCTGCACCCTAGCCAGCATCTTTCTCCCAGTGGAAAGAGCCCGAGGTGGAGGATGGTAAACACGGGCAGCTGTAACACAAGAACAAATGTCCCCATGGGCTCGGTTGGGGATTTTAAATGGGGAAACTTCTAGGAGGAAGTACTGCATTGATAACCTTATCAGGTCTATGGACATTCTTAGCTTTCAGAATACTGCTTGCCGATTCAGTTCTGCAAATTTCAGACACATTCTACCAAGACAGCGCAGCCAAAGCAGATCCATCCCACTAAGTAAGTCTGACCTTATTTCAAAGGCCTGTCTCAAGTTGAAACGGAGCACAATCTCAACACCTTGAGCCTTTGCTTCCTGTTTCAGTGTTTGCTACACTGAAGCCAAGTGTGCTGAACAAAAGCAGGCACTAAGAAATCACAGAGAAGAGAAGGACTGCGCAGTATGCTGCTCCAATTTTCCAAGCTTCATTTTCCCCCTAACAGTTGAAGAGATGCTCTACTGTAATGAGTATCATGTGTTTCGAGCTGTTATAGAGGGTCATTGTCTATAAAAACCAGCAGCCTGGAACCTGGAAAATTCATCACTGACTGAAACTTGTAAAACTTCAATGTGAGTACAGTAAAGTGTTTGTCACAGTTTTTATGCCACCTCCCATTACAGAACACTAACCAGAGCAAATATCTTGTTGTTGACAAAATACTCTCACTACAAGAACACGGTCCATTTAGTAGTTGTTCTGGAGCCGTCGATCATATCGCATGATCTTCATCAGCAGACGGAGTTTGCCCAGTTGTCGTGGAATTATAGATTCTCAAATCTCCATTTCTTCTGAGTGCTTTTAAGCCAACATTAACATGAAGTGCTCAGGAAAATAAAATGGAAACTTGATCATTTTTAGCAAACTGATAAAAAAAAACCAACCTCCATCTGATGATGAAGATCACGTGATTATATCCAAAAAATACTGGTGTTTTCAGTGCAATAATGAACCTTTAAGCTGGAGCAAACATCTTGGTTGATTGAGAGATAGTAGTTGTAGAACTAGTGAGAGCTCTAGATGAGTAGCTTGTTTATTCTTTCACATGCATGTAACAAATCCAGGATAAAGCCACCCGTTTCAGTGCATACATATTGATCTGCATGCTTACACATTTTTGTAGTCTATGTCAGGAGCTACTGCAGGGAGCAAAACAGGGCATTGCTGCTTTGTGCATTGATGAGGATGTGCGATACTAGAGTGAACGCAATGCTATTAGCAGTGCAAATGTAATTCTATTAGTAGGGCAATGTAATACTACAAAGCAAATCTAATAAGATAGTTATTATCAATTCACAGCACCAAGACAGTGTTATGATTGTTAAGTGGCAAGCAATACTCTGTATGATTTATTTTTATTTTGTTAAATTATGGGCTGGACTCCGTATCTCAGCACACTTTCAAGCAATGCCAAACGCAAACATCCAGCTGCTTTCTCAAGTCTGTAGTTCCATATGCATCCTGTTCAATCCATATATAACTGAGGATATGACTCTCTCTCTTTGTTCTTTTGCCATTCACAAAATATCATTACGACATTTGGGGGATATTTATTTCATCCTCATTTGACCAGAACTATGGTGCTGATATGGTTTGATTTTTACTGCTGGAGACAAAAATTGACAAAATTGTTGATAGAATACAGAACAAACATCTAATCTATGTATCTTTGTGTGAGAACAGGAGCTTATGGAGCCAATTAAAAGTGTGTTGATTAGCTAATTTTTGTATCATAAAACGTCCCATTTCATGTCATGAACACATAGCACGTAATATGTTTGAACACTTTGCAGCTGTAGATGTCTTACATTTTGGTAATAAAAAGGTTACTGAGACACGGCACACATTCAAAAGAAAATATAAGAATTTCGGAGAGGAGCTGCAGGACTCCAAGTACAGAGGGAAGGACATCACCTTTCCAGCTGATGTGTGGGATGGGAGCCCCTTTGGTGAGCGTTGTTGTCAGCTGAGACAAACTGCAGCTCCTGGGAGTGCCCCAGATCTGACAGAAACCTCCCCCTCCATCAGTCACGTCATCTGAGTCAGTGAAGGAGTCTGCGCCCTGCTCGCGGTCACACTAACCAGGAGACACAAGCTGTTCCTCTCCAGGTGCTCATTAATGCACTTGTCCTTGATATCCACCATACAACAACACAAAGACAAACACATGCCTGCCGTGTTCTAATTACACTTGCGCACACACACTCGCAAGGATGTGCATCATGCATTTCACTAAGAGACTTGTAAATGTCAAACAACGGCAAGACGCCCCTTTACTTCCCCCTCCTGCCGTTGCTGCTGTTGCTGTTCTTGTCTTTTTTTTTTGGGAGGGGGGTACACACTGATAGGGACTGCTGTTGTGAAGCAGAAAGAGACAGAGCAAATGTAACGCTATGTAAAGATGGTTCGAGCCTTTGAAGTGGGGGACATTGGGGACAGCTGATAGGATAGGAGCTGGGCTGGAGGAATTCATCAAGCTTCTTCGGCAATTAGCATATGAGCCTAATTATCATATGAAACCAATCCTCCATAACCAGCCTCTGCCTACAATATGACTTCCCATGCTTCTACAGTATCACCCATTCCACTGAAAAATGGTGAGCATGGATGACCCCAGTATTGTCTTCTACTTCTCCTCTTCAAGGCCTGCGTGAATAACTACCATACCTTCAATGTTCCTTTGTCCGTTATAGAGTTAAGCCAGACAGTTAATTATCCAGGAGCAGGGAGGCCGGGTCTCTTTGCTGGCTGCGATAACGATATGCTTTGCTGGGCAGAGAATGAAGAGGGCCGGCCCACAGGGAGCCGTGCTGATGTCAGGCAATCTTTCAAAAAAGGCCCAGGCAATTAGATGCACCAGTGCTACCAGGGATGACTAGTGTTATTGAGGATACTGGCTAGCTTCTCTAATGGGGGTATTTAGGGCAATTATGATAAAGATGTCAAGGCGACCTCCCCACGACTGCTGCTTTTACAAGGGGTGCCTCTAAGTGCAAGATCACAGAGCAGAAATAAGGAGTGACTAAAGATGTGGCCAGTCCCGTGTGGAAGTCTTGCCACCAGCAGAACTGCACTTAAGACTCGTCTCATGTGGAAAATACTGTCTAGAGGTGCTAAATGGGCTAATCTGCCCTCAGAGTTGAGTTTTTATGGGAATTTTGGAGTCTATTATGACAGTCTCAAGAAAATAAACACTCCAGTGCTCAATTAAAGAGTAAAGCCTGGCTGATTTGTTTCCATTTAGCATCAGATTCAGCTCATCTGGCCCGGTGAGAGAACAGAGTACTGTTATTATTTAATGGACAAGGGAAACCGACCATCTGTAAGGTAGCAGAGCCCCACAAAGGGGACTTTCATGTGGCTAACGATGTATACTGCAATTGTTTCCATACACGCGTTTACCTCATCATCACCTTTCCACCACTGGCATCCACCACCTCACATCAAAGTTACAGCTCAGGGACATAACCAGGAGCTACTGGTTACTGCACACACCTATAACCAGCCAGCCCGATAGCAGCGTTAGCATATGCCATCCACATGGCTGGCATGACACTAAACACACACTGACTAATGTTTGAAGTAAGTTCAAAGAGGCAAAAGCAGAGGGAAAAGTGCAACGTGGAAGCAGCATGTATCCTCTTTCCTCCTTTAAAATGGCCAAACAGCTGGTCGTGTTCTTGCAAAGAGCTCAGTACATTTCCATGATTGTTTTTATACTACATGACTATCTGTGGATAATGCACCATGATATCCCTCTCTCTGGATAGATATTAGACAGTCAGGAAACAGCAACCTCCCTATCCAGATGGAGAAAAGCTCTTCAGTGAAGCACATTCCAAATGTAAGTGTTCCTTTCTGTTGAAGTTCATGGAACAGAGCCATACACTATTCAGGAGAGACTGTGGAGATTAGATATGAAGTTTAATGCAATAAAGCCCTTGAAGTACACAAGCCTCTCATTATAGTACTATAAGGAAGGAGTGCAGTTAGTGAAAATTAAGCAGACGAGAGAAATGTAAATCTTAATAAACCAAAAATCATGGTTGGTCTGTCTGTCTATTGGCCATTTGGTCCACCACTTAGGTCCAGACTCAAATATCTCAACAACTACCTCATGGACAGCCATGTGCAGACACGGCATGATTCAGTAGAATGAATCCCACTGACTTTGGCGATCACCTGAATTTATTTTAAGCACCACCAGCAGGTTGACATTTGTGGTTTAGTGAACTATTTCAACAACTATTGGGTGGATTGCAAAAGAAATTGGTACAGACACCCATTTCTTCCTCAGGATGAATTGTAATCACTTAACATTTCATCTAGCGGCATCATCAGATGACAACAGTGAGTCTCAGCAGCACTTTGTGTTTAGCAATAATTATCAAATTGGCTAAACTAAGATGGTGAAGATGGTAAACATTAATCAGCAGCACGTCGCGACTGGACTGATGTTAGCATTTTATCGTCGCTGCGTCTAAGTAGAGCCTCACAGTGCTGCTAGCATGGCTGTTTAAAAATTGCTGTAACTTGTCCTGATGTAGATACTTTCAGATTTGTGTATTATATTCAATGATATTACTGTTGCAAGTACAACATTAATTTACCATAATGTGAGCTATGTCCCTGAAAAGTACCAAAAGTACCTTAACTACCAAACAAAGTTGATTGAATTTACCCATGAAATATCTGCATATTTTTCCTGTGAAATTAAAGAATAAAGGCAGCATTCATGAGCACCAGCTCAGTTTAAAGAATACAAATACCATGACGATATCCTCCCCATGGGGTGAATCTCCCCTTTTCCTGATTTAGGTTAATTCCTGATTTTTCCATCTTGCACTGGCTGCTTTTCATCCGTCAACAAAATGTTACCAAAGAATTCCAGCATCATAAGCAAATGGAGAGGGGGATGGGGGGGTTCTCTCTGGAGTACTAGCCAATCAATCAGGTGAGGTTTGCCCTTCTGGAGCAACAAGCTCCCATTCTACCCAGCCATCAGTCATGCCCCTACTCTGCTTGTCCTCTTGCCTATTTTCACACCACCTCTTTCACTCCACAGCTAACACGATGACTTATTATGTTTTCCAACTTGATTCCCCTTGATGTTTGCTCTCCAACTCTCTCGTTGCCTGTGAGTTACAAGCCTGTCTGTCTATTTTCCATCACGATGGCTGGAGAATTAGCTCCAAATGTTTGGCAAAGTGTCAAAAGCAAGCAAGGGGAACCTGCAGAGAAAAGGGACTGCTTTGAATTTTGATCTTAATTTTCTGGCTATTTACCTTTATCAATAATAGGTTACGTTTATCAATAAGAGGTTTCTGATGAGGGCATAATTATTGTGCATTGTCTTCACTTGGCAAGTTAAAAGTTTCCAAGCACCATTCTGCACAAGGTCAGTTAAAAAAAAAAAAAGGAGAGGATGATAAAATCCTTCCTTGACAAATTGCCACTTGTGCAAATAAAATCTATAATGTTACGACTGTGTGGAGGTGTATTGTCTTCTTGGGGGCAAGGCTTCACCCCAGTGTAATAAAAATAAAAAAAAGTCAAAGCTTTTCCCAAAAGGGTGCAACATTATGCCTGTACTGCAGAAGGTCACCTTTAAGGCTGCTATGCTACACTATGCACTCTGCGAAGAAGTGCATTTAAAGCATCGGCTAATCATCAACTAACAGCTTCACAGCCCGAGTGATTACACAAGTGTTTGTTTCTATCATTTGCTGTAGATTGTTGTTGATTGGTGAGGTGAGTTTGCGAGGCGTTTCTCCACCCTCCACATTTTGTCACAGGTGTAGCGAGGTGAGATTAGGGAATTTGTCTTACCATAATAAACCTAAATTGTGAACAAATCGTCCTGAAAATTGCTGAAAAACGTTCATAAATCAAAGTCTTGCAAATACCCATTCCGTTAAAAGCAAAGCATAACCTTACAAATTGCAGCCGCCTGAGTCATTTAGTTCCATTAGAGAGGGGTGTTCCTCTTGATGCAAATGGATAATCAAGAGATCTGCGCCGGGCCTGGACAGAGGACCAGCATGATCTGCTGTGTGTACATAAACCCCAGCTGTAGTGATGGATGGCTGGCTTGACAGAGTGTTGTTCTGTGATGTAGTGGAAGAAGGATCCCACTGTGACTCCCATTCACCATCATACATGTATCTTTGTCTGCAGATGCTGAAATGAGGATGTGTGACAAAGAAGTGTGTGTGTGTGCACAGTTGCATAATCGAGAACACATAACAACTTGTCTGATTACATCAGAGACACAACAGGAGTGAATCACTCACCTTTGCTACACAAGCTCCACTCCTCTGTTGTTTTCTACTCCATCTGTGGTCAACAGGAGTATAACAAAAGAAAAAAGGCAGAGAAAGAGAGTGAGAACAAGACCCACCATCCTTCCAGGAAGGACCATGAAGGGTTTGGAGCCCTGAAAAATAAGGCTAATTTGAAGGTCATTTAAAGAGCGCCGGGCGGTGCCGCTCAGGAGGGGGGCCTCGGAACAAGTGCAGTGGGGAGCAGCTTGGGTTGCACCGCTGTGAGGTAGGCACTCCGACGCTCTCCCTGGTGCTCTTCATCAATCTCTCCCATCCACAGAGAGCCTCCTCTGACCCACATAGCAGCCAGAGGGAGGGGGCTGCCTTTCTTCCATTATTGATACCACTGCATCACACAAGCTGCACTTACCTGAACCAAATCAGCAGAGGAGCCACAAAAGGTCAGAGGACCACAGGCAGACATTTAGCCTCTCATTCACATTCAGAGTCGAAGGTAAGTGACAAAACCCTCCCTTTTGATATTCCCATTCGTAACCATTGATTTTGGAAGAATATTCTTGGGGGGTGGGGCTGTATGGTGCGGTCGAGTCTTAAGTGTCAGCGATTCGTTTCAGCTTGAAGCAGACGGCATCAAGTTCTTTTGTAGTCAGCATCCTGCTCCAAGTGCTCAAAGTGATAGTACACAAGTTTTCTCATTATTACATCAGAGAAAGTCCTCTGAAACATTACTGATGGACGTTTTGGACATTAAATGTGCATCTCAGGTTATATGTTGCGTAACGTGAGGTGGAAAAAAATCTAATGTTCATGTAACTGCAAAACCTGACATTCTTTTGGACAGAGAGGTCCTCGCTTTCTCGGTTTTCTTGGACAGATGCCGCACATTTTACACATGTAGCTGGAGAAGCAGGTGAAACGTGTGTAGCATGAGCACAATTAACTGTGAATTACAGCACTCACAAGTGAGTGAACGGGCAACTTGCTGATTTCCACCAGGTGAACAACAAGGTGATAGGGGCTGCGACGCTGGACCCCAGTGTACCAAGAACAAGGAGCTACACCTCCTATCATCATTTGGAGGGATGTCCTTGGCATTGCTATCTTTGTGTATGTGTGTGTATGTGTGTTTAGTTTTGAAGGTGCAGAGATACAGACAAACCCCTCTACATTATTATGTAAATGTCTGACAAACAGTTGCTGATCCATGTTTTAGCAGCTAAAGCATGATTGCAGGGCCAGTGGAAGAAGATGAAATTCCCCCATACACATATCTCCCTGTCACAGTGCTGCTAAAACTGCAATTATGGAAGCATGTACGTGCTGTCAGCACACAAAACACAGTTATTGGTTTACTGCGCCATTGTCTAAACAAAGAATGGCAGTATCACCTCCAAAGCTCTCCATAATCTTTGATTTTGACGTTGAATAGAAAGGAGAGAAGAAGCTTTGGTGGTAAAACAATAGTAGATTTGTTTGCTGCATATGCTTCAAATCAGGCCACGGTTTGGGTAAGGATAAACACAAGTTTAAGCCATTCTAAGTCTTTGCCATAGCAGAGAACAATTCACATTTGAATACAAAACTATTGTTAAACAAAGCACTGGCATGGAACGATGCTGCCGGATGGAAAGAGAGCACATCTTATCGTGCTGTGACTATCATGTCTTGGCTGTGGACAGCTTCAGTCAGTTCAAAAGGAAGGCCTGGTTTTGTTTCTACGTCTTAACGGCAGCATTACTCGCACAAATACTTTGATTGCGGTACTGAAACACATTTCTTATTCTATGTGCGAATAACATGCTTTATCTGAAGTGTAGCAGCTGTGAAGACACTGGTGTATTTGCTGTGAGCCAGAATAGGATAACTTTGTTAAAGTGATACACCACTCGTGCAATTTAAGACAGGCATAGCGTTGTGCCGGTTCTCCCCAAAATTTGGAAATTCAGTTGAAAATAAATAAATCCACAATGTTGTTCTCAAAGATAACCCAGAAATATCAGAGAGTCTCATACAGGTATTTATATACTTTATTAACGCTCTTTAAAATACTCTAAGACACTACATAAAAATGTGTCACCTACTTCCTCCTCTAAACACTGTTTGTCATGAAAGGGGCTTATGTTCATTGCCGAGGGGTGGGTGTCTGTGGGTTAACTAACACAGGAAGTGGGGACAGCTGTATAAAAAGTAAGGTGCTAGTTTGTGGCTTTAACAAATAACTGTGACATATCTGAAACATATGAGCATAATATGAATGAGTAATCAGAAAACATTTTGACAGAGAATGAGTCCAAAAAGGGCTGAGTTTGTGCACATTAATTTATCTGAAGATTGCATCCATAAATAGTTTTTGTTGTTGTGCAAGAGCAGCACACTCCTGTGTTGGCAGGTAAACCACTTAGCTGGGTGGAGTTGTGCATTAAGACATAATAATATCTGCTCTCAATTGCCTTGTTAGCCGACTACTAAATGTGAACACGCAAAACAACAAATGATCTCTTGATGAAATGGCTTTAATAGTTCCAAAGAGATACTTTTATGTTCTATTGTTTTATAGAGCTAAAAACGCTCACATGAAATATACATTTTATGGCTTTAAACTCATAATGATGCATGACAATAAGATAAAAAAATAAAAAAGTAAATGTCATTTGGGTATTTTGTTTTAGATCAGTGAGCCACTAAGTTATGGGAATCATGCTGCATGTCAGTAACACTGTTCCTGCACAAGCTGTGTGGTTTCTTACCTAGCCTGTCTGCAACCGCACTGCTGTGTGGCAAAAGTTCAGCGCACAACTTGAGGAAATTCACCCAAACTCTCTGTGCAACCAGATGCAAGACACGGTATTCGTGTCCAATCGTGTTTATTTTTAACACGTTTTATCTATTATTTTGAATTAGAATCGATGAAATTCTATAGTAACAGTACGTCGGGCTGTTATCCTGCTTGTAAATTTAGAGTTTCTGCTGCCACCTTCCGACAGACGAGGAGCTTTTCTGTTTTCATCTAAAGCTTTGGGTTTACAAGTGAACTTGACAAGGCTGCCATGAGCCTCTTTAACTGTGAACAGGAAGGGCAAGTGCTAAAGTGCTTCGGGGCAGATGTCTATGGCCGAGTGTCTTGACAGATGAAACTGAAGTAATTGCAAACACAGAACTCAGGCAGTAGATGTTCTAAGCTACAAAACAGTGAATTAAAAGCTCACATTAGCATCATATTGCATTGTTTCTTTTCTAACACTTCGGTGTCATTTCAAAGCAGGCCTGGCATTTTAGGGAGAAAACATTTTTCAGAATCAAATATTTAGAGCCATTGTATGATTATGACAAAGTTTACTGGCACCACTTCCACTGTTTCTTTGACTGGATTGGCCTCAATGCCGTTATTCACTGTTAATGTTTCTTGGAATGGGTCCATGGAAAATGGAGAACTTTGAAAGTCCGAGGTGTATAGGGTAAACATACATTAAAACATGTTTTTCTTCCGCAGCCTGCATGATTTGGAGCTGAACATACACTATGCGTAGAGTTTAACCAGGAAGCTCTGTAGCTCAAGTGTAAAAGGGTTACCCCCATAGATCCAGTTAGCTCAAAAGCATATGCATGAAAACCAAGATGTTCACTGAGCTGTTATAGTGTTTCAGTAATCCCTAGATGATGGTCTGGATTCTCTGAAGCTCTTTTTCAAAAGTAAGTGGTGGAGGGGTCATAAATTGGAGAGGCAATCCTGCTGAATTAAAATGAGAGGTAAAGGGGTAAAGAAAGTTACACTGCAGGAGGATGCAGACCAACCAAAAGTCTGATTTAAATAATGTTTTGACAAAATTGCTGAGTTTATCTGCATAATGTAAAAATGTCCAAAGTTGTACCCCAGGAACCCAAACATCCTTCTAACAAATGGCGTATTACTGATCTAGCAGTATTAACTCATTAGGCTTTTGCCTTATTAGAAAACTATACCAAAAGTTACACATGTGACTGCAGATCTGTGGAGAGGATATCTGAAAACTGACACTGCAGACAGTGTGAAAAACACCATGAGATAGAAACGTAAGATGAAAACGCAACTCTTTCAATCATTTGTCCACTGTATACCACATGTTTAAACTACAGCCTCACAATGTGCTTGGAATAAAACAGTAGAATGATTAGAAGTGTTTGAATGGAGTTTGGCAAGGGGGAGAGATTTTAAGTGCTCACCCTCTGCCTCTCATCATCCACCCCCACACACTCTGTTGTATGTCTACACATGCACACAGATGTCAGAGAGGTCTGAGTGACTCTACCCCTGTCACTGGTTGCCTGCTGTGAAAACAGCTCACCGCCCCTCCTCCTCCTCCTCTTCCTAGCCTCACCCCCCCTCCCCTCTTTCCCTCTTCTCTGGACGCCAGCCTGACATACCAGACCTTGTTCGTTAGCGCATATTTTTACCCACCGTTACTAAATTAGGAAGCCAGAGGGAGCAAATGGAGTGTGGCTGCCAAGGCAGAAGAAGAAGGGTCTGATCAGGCCTGGGTTTGCTGAGGGCCCATGCCAACCCAACCAGCTTCATTAAGAGCCACTTGGGTTTCAGAAATAGAAGCCCAACAGGGACCGGGGCCAAACAGAGCCCTGAATGGCCAGCCAAAAACTCACGGGACAAACAAACAAATAAACGGGCTGTCTCATGGCCTGCCAGAATCAACCGGCAGCAGCCATCCCAAGGAGCCATAAGAAGTTATCTTAGGCAGTCTTGCACACAAAATGAGCCCTGCCCCAAGTTTAAAAGTGGTGACAGTACACATACTGCCAGCCCGATGCAGAATAAATTAACCTAGAAAGCTGTCTCCGGAGACCAATTTCTCAAAGCAGCCACAGAGACGTTACTTCTTGTTTATTTGTCATGGATTTTGGGCACTGATATAAGAAAGGATATTTTCACAAGGAAATGTACATTTCCTCTTCTTGCTATTGGCATACTATAGCATGTATGTCTATATGAAAGTACTGAATGATGTGGAGCACAGGTATTCCTTATCTGTATCTTTAGAAACATGTTTTATTTTAATTCCAAAAAGCCTTCTTCACTTACAATTCATATCTATATTACTACAAATATTGTGCACATTATAAAATGGATGAACACTGTATAGCACTGAAATAAATTGTAAACTGCTTGTTATATAATAAATAAACAGAAGGGAAAGCATGTTGCTATGTAGAACATTTAATCTGTTTTATTTGCAGGAGATTTGGACAGAAGACAGAGCCTGTGAGCAAATGCCATATTATTATTTTTTTTAAATCTCTAGCAGTGTCATTTCAGAGAACAAGAAAACAATTAGAAAAAACACTGTAGGAAAATGTGCTTCTTTTTGTTGTTTTATTTTTTTTACAAAAGGTTGCAAAACCATAGAAGAGTATCTTTCAGGTTCATTGTTTACCATTTCATCTGAATGGCACCTCTCAACATGTGAACTACCATGACTTCAGTCCATTTAGCACCCAGCCATTAAAACTAATGAGCTATTAGCAACCAAACAACTCAATGTTGCCACTAGTATACAGAATATTAACCAATAAAGATACAGAGAATGTATGGCCCCAATTTCTACATAGGATGGTTTGGATTGACAGACACAGCTGCATATTTTTCTTCTATTCACGACGATGCATTTGATTACATGACCTTGCAGGTAATTTTCATCATAAAACACTTGACAGGCAATGTTCATATTTTACAATTTTGACTGTTGGCATGTGCATGTGACAAATGTATGGTTAACTAATAATAAGCACCATCTTTAGAGGCCTGAGAAAACATGAAATGCAGGGTCTGATAAGTGCTGAAGATGCAGTTTGGATAATACTGAAAAAAGAGGGATGGCCCTGGGGTTTACCTATTGCCAGTTTAACACTTTGAAATGTGCATGCCCTTAGGAGAGGACAGAATCCCAGCCATCACTTTTTAAAAGAGCACAACAATATCATAATGCTCCCTTGAGTGCTGTAAAACCTTCAGTATATCTGGGACCATACCTCTTGTGTTAGTATACTGACATCTTGTGGAGATATTAGAATACTACAATTCATATGTTCAAAACATGTTCTCACAGAAATTGTACAATACTCATAATGTGCTGAGAAAAAGCCTGACTTGAATGATGTTTCAGTAAAGCTGTGCCTTGAGAAACAAAGAATTAGGAAAAAGAACACGTATAACACTTGCAGATTTAGACCAACAACTTCAAAAAAAAGGCCTCCAGCTAAACTACACAGATTTTATGCATCCTTTTCTGAGTCTAAATGGACCAAAAATCACACATACACAAAAGAAGATTTTAAGGATTTTGACAGCTGACATTGCTCTGTTCATGTAATCCAAAGGTTTATAGCTACTACTATAACTACTACTACTTATAATACTAATACTACCTTGTCTCAGATATGCTGTGTACTAATTGGTGGTGGTGCATGTACTGTACTTAAGTACAATTTTGTGGTACTTGTACTTTACTAGTATTTCCATTTTATGCTACTTTATTTGTTATTGCTACTCCACTACACTTTGGAAGCAAATATTGTACTATTTACTCTACTACATTCTTCTGATATATTTGTTACTTTGCAGATTCAGATTATTAATATAAAATATAATCACCAAAAAAAAGCATGAAGTATCATTATGGATACAGATAAAACTCGATGGACTAATAACAATGATACTGTTTTTGCTGTTGTTTTTTTTAAAGTGAACTAACAATGATTATGGCGTACAAAATCAAAAAAAAAAAAACAATCAGGCAACATAAGTAGTAAAAACAGGTGGGTGGAGTGGGGGCTTTTCCTACAAATGTTGTATATTTAGTGTGAATGCTGATTCAGCATGTTGAGCTATGTTGAGCTATTTAAGGACAATTATGTTTCTATTTTATTTCCATTTTTTATAATTTTTTCCACAATTTATACTTTAAATATTGCGCTTTCTTCAACAATTAATTACAATATCACAGTTTAGCTTTCAGCTTATTTGCATTTCAGCTCTTAGCTTCTTCTTCCCGCTGATACGTCTCAGCAACTCATGTCACGTGTGTCTGCAGGTTGTTGCACAGCTGTGCAGTTTAGCGACAGCCTTTCGGCTTTTCAGCATTCACACGCAGTTTCTTCAGGAATCGCACTATTTTCTAGTTTTCATCAGGGTCCGTCGTCGCCGTCATTGTTGACGACACCGGGACGAATGGAAAACAGCTAAAAGGAAGTTGGGCGCGTTCAAGAACAGCGCGGTTCTTGAACGCGCCCAACTTCCGTTCTGTGCGTCCTGCCGCTCCAGGACAACAGCAGCCTCCGGCGTCAGGAGGCTTCCTCCTGTACGCGACGCGCTGTCAGGAGTTGAATTTTAGGCACCCGAGCGCATCACGTAAGGCAGCGTGTCCATTCGTTTTAAGTCCATCCTGACCTCGTGAAAAACGTCGAAGTGGAAACGCAGCAGCAGCAGCAGCTAGCCGCCGTGGCGCGCGCGCGGCGTAACCACGGAAACGAAGCGTTTCAAGACCGAAGTTTAACGCTGCATCCGTAGACTGTATAACACGGCCACATCCCATAACGTTGTCTGTGAAACGTGGGTGATGATCACGCAATAGCAGAAACACGACTCCACCCCTGCGAGTCTCCGGCTGAGTGACCCGGTTTTTGTTTCGCTCCGTCAGGGTGGATGTTGACGGTGACCTTGTTACCACACCATCATAAACGGTCGTAAAAAACCAACAGCGAGACAAGAGTATTAACCAAGTCTTAAGTGTATCTGTTAAAAGTCTGCTTTGCAGGTAGCATCTCCGATACCAAAGAGGTTGCAAAAACTGTAGCCACCTTTTCAAAAAGGTATCGACAAAGTTTGCAGTTTAACGTTGTTTGACAGCATGGAAAGAAGCAGCAGCAGCAGCAGCGCGGATGCGTCTCCTCACCGTGACGCAGATGGGTTGAGTCCCTCACAAGCAGGATGTGCTCAGCTGGAGTTTGTTATGATGCCACCTGAGGAAAAGCTCAAGCTCTTCTGCAGCCGAGCTCAGGCCCGTGAAGACAACCAGGAGGTGGGTGGTGCAGCAGTACAGGCTGCAGGGACAAACTCGTTGTTGGTGTTTTGCAGTTTGTTGTCCTCACATCTGGTCCTGCAGACTTTGGTCTCGATGCACATCCGTGGATCTATTCAGGCTATATGCACACCCCCAAAAGCTGCGTCTAATAGTTGTCACTGAGCATGTTTGCGTTCACATTAGGATATCCTGGTTTTGAGACGTATCCTGGTTTTGATTGTATTTGGGATATGACGTTTATAGGGAATGCAAGACATCTGATTATTCTCATCCCTGTGTGCAGGTGTCTCATGATTCCTCACTATCCCAGCCACTGATTTCTTTACCAGCAGAGAGGGATCAGAAAGAAATGCCACAGTATCCTGGTTTCTATCAGAGTACCCCAAGTAGCATATCCAAGTTTCTCAAAACCAGGCCTCTGAAACCAGGATAAGATGTTTACATGGGCAATATGTAACCAGGCAGGTGAATGATTGAAATAAGATTCTAAATGCTAATATAAGCTGTAGACTGTAACACAGAAGCATTACTGATCATTTCTTTTTGACGCACGGTACAATGGGGTATAAAGGTAAAAGTGATACTGACAGTGATTTACTGTATCTGCTCAGTTTGATGCTTGTATCCAGGACCTGGTGCGTTGTGTGGCTCTGACTAGGCTGGTATGTGGAGGGGGACATCTGAAACTAGCCCAGGCCCACGCCAGACTGGCTAAAGCATATTTCCAGTTCAAAGGTAATTAAAATAATAATAATAATAATAATAATAATACTGTGAGTCGATTGTAAAGCTTAACTGCAGATAATGAAATTGATTATACTAGTAATTTTGAATGTGCTATTACTTTGCTTTTTTTCTTTCTCCCAACTAATGAAAAGATTGTCAATTGGGGGATAATATTAAGATGATGTTGAGATTTCGAGGCAGCATGCTGTTCAGTTTACACTCCGTGATGGCTCTATCTTCCCTCAGGCTGGGGGCTGCAGGCCCGGGAACACTCGGCCCTGGCCAGAGAGCTGCTGCCTTACTGCTCCTCCATTTCCCCTTGCAGGGCTGAGAAGCTCGAGTTTCTCGTGTGCCTGCTGAGCGTACATCTCACACAGGGAGGTGCCTCACTGCTTACCGCCAAATATCCTTGCCATGATACGTTTTACAATAATGCATGTGCGGGATTGAACAGAAGTATCAACTCAAAGCATGCTCAGAATAAGTCCTTGACTCTTTTCGACTCTTGAGGAGGCAGAATCGTCTTTTCTGAAGGCGGAACAAACTCTGGAGGAGCTTCATCAACATGGTGGCATCAACCAGGAAGAGAGGATAAAGACTGAGCTGGGAATCGCCACTTCTTTATGCAGGTTCAGTAGTGAAAAGCATTTTGTGTAATGCTTTTGGATATTCTTTTTAGCAGAGCAGCTATGTAGTCGAAATAGAAAGGTGGTAAATATACAGTCAGTTAGAGGCTTTAATGCAGCATTTGCAGGCTATAGTTTGTAATAGCAGCTGCTACTTGTTTGTTCGCCTTGCTGCCTGGTAATCAGGTGATTTGCTCTATTTATTTCCTGTGACTCTTCAAGTATCATGTTCACGCTGAGCCAAATAACTTGGCACTATTTCCAATTAAAAGGTAACAGGTCAGGACTTTCAGGGGGGGATTCAGATAGTAGCCTGGATAATTTTACATTTTTAGCAATTGGTTTTTATGTCTAAAAAAATATTTGTTTTCCTCAAACTCTGCAAATTTCAAATAATTGCCCTTACATATACGATTGGCCACAAGATGGCGATAGATTGCTGCAAACTTTCATTACAACATGTTTTTTGGAGTTGAGGGTTCTTAGTTATGCCAGAAAAAACATCAGTATTTCATGTCGTTGTACAAGCAACAACCTGAGTAACCAGGATATTCCCCTGTTGTTGTCCAGTCCACTCAGCAGTCAGCGTGGGTGTTTTGTAATGATGCTTACAGACCTGCTGGGTGGGGTTTCTTCATTTCCACTTATCTAGTCAGTGTTCAGAGGCACAGATGGAAGTGAATCATTTCTCCTCTTTTTGACAGCATGTCTCCCTTCTCTCCATATGCTTTCTGCCTTTCTGCCTTTCCCTTCTCTCTAGCTTTGACTCCCAACTTAATTATTAACACCCCTCATCTCATACAACACTTAGATATTGTCTTAACAGCTGACCCCTTGATATATTATAAAGCCCTTTATTTCTCTTAAATGTCAGCTGTTGTTTTTTACTCCACACCAAGTGCCACATTATTGATTTGTGTCTACTATTTTACAATATGCATTTCTAACATGGTGGTTTTGACAACAGAGGTCCCAAGGCCAGTACTACATGCTCAGGAAAAGATTAAAGACTTAGTGGATTATGGTGAGGAGACACCAAGCACACAGATCAAGAATAGGAGAGACTGATAGTCTGTTAAGGGGACTGTGTAGCGTGGCAACATAATGAACAGCAGCCACTTGTCATAGCTGAGATAACCGTGGGTGAAATTAGAAGCATAACCGGGAAAGAAGGTATAATCTTGCTTGCGTCGAGATCACCCCACTTAGACTTTGTGCTTAGGACCCCGTGTTTGAGAATCCTGTTGCGAGGTAAAGAGGAGTAGTAAACAAGCCTTATCAGAAGCTGAAGTGAGCTACACTCATAGGAATTTGGAAATGATGCCATCTTGGTCTGTTTCAGAGAGTCAGAGTTTGTTGACATGGTGTGTGTAATTGAAACAATGCGCAGGCTCTGGCTGGTGTGTAAGCTTGCTAAATCTCCTTTTTGTTAGGTGACGACTAAGAATTTGGCATGCTTCTAAAGCTCTGTCAGTCAACACTGTTGTGATGAAGGGGAATGTTCCCACCAAAAGCCTGGAACAATAAAGGAAGTTCAGCTCTCTTATAGATCCTGGGCCAAACATCCTAGTTCTCGGTTTTAGATTCACAGTCAAGGTGTACGCTCGGCCAGATGGGACATTTTGTTCAAGCAAGCTGTGTGTGTGTGTGTGTGTGTGTGTTCTCATATTCGTGGCCATGCTTGCTAAGATGACTTATTTTTTTTGCTACTGTGATGAATCTACATTTTAGTTGACAGATTTAATTTTATTAAACATTTTGAGAATGCGTTTCATTAATCTTCCCTAACTGAAGAATACATTTACCCAAAAACCTTCTATATTCTCTCCACCATTTTTTATGCATCATACTCATTGAAATGTACTGTCTTCACCAACTTTGTGCAAATGGTTTCCAGAGTTTGTGCTGTAGCAGAAGTCAGTGATCTGGTTCCCCCTGTTATGTACATCTGTCTGGTTTCACAGACACAATGTAAATACACAGCATAGCTACTGTACGCCAAATACAAGTGGTATTCATATGCCACTTGAATCTGTTTGTTTTCCTTCCAAAAGGTTAGCTCATATTCCAGGTATAAGATTATCTCTGAATAGTTGGCTGAATTAAAACCAGCAGGGAATTTGTTATAGATTGCCATGATTGAGAGTCACTACCCAAGACTGCAGACGTAGTTCAGTATTCTTACTCATATTTACCTGAGGCACACAATAAAGAGTCAGAATGCCATCACTTTAAAGCACCATACTGATTTGCTGGAGCAAGCTGTTGTGTTTTTGTCCCTCTGTTTCACTCTGGCTCGGCTTTACTGTGTCATTTTCCGAGTGAAAGCCCAGAGCAGGCTTACGTCAACTATGCTCTGGAAACATTTATAAAAGAGGGCTGTGTGGCTTGCTTGGCAACCCATCTACAAATCCTTAATTATATTTCCTGCCCTCTGGACTCTTAGTAGATTTCAGTGGGATGTGGCATGTTACCATTCTGACGGGAAGAGCGTAAGGATGCAGAGTGAATGAGAGGACAGAGGGGTATTGTGTCTGTCTGCCCCTGAAGGCAGAATGGCAGGACTGTAGAGCCATGCAGGAAGTAGCTCAGCCATCACTGCTGCCCTAAAAGGACCTGATGTGCCTGCCCCATGAACACTTATGGACGGGGCACTCCTACTACTCATCATGGCATGTTAGGATAATCTTGGATTCATGGGAAAATTCAGAGAAAGTAGCCATCGCAATGTTTTTGTAACCTGTGCTGTTGGCATTCAACTAGAGAGTTATGAATACCCAGATTCATGTGGTCCAGGGATGTGAGTATGTCATACGACTGTCAAGCTTAGACTTTTGGCTCCCACACGGGCTTCTCCTGCTAAAACATACTGTACTGTATTTACTAGTGATAATGGAAGGAACACTGGAAAAACCTATAAATCAAATGGCATGCTTCTACAGATTGACTTCAGTCTGCATTCTGTAGGAAAATCAATACAGAGTGGATGTGGAAAGGGGTTTCCTGTGCTGCTGTGTGCAGTCTGAGAAGGACAACCCCACTGACACACACCCCCTCCCCCCTGAATTGAATTTAGAGTCCATTAGATGGTTTGAAGCCGTTAGCAGAGTAGCCTGATGCAGCCAATGTCCTTGCAGTGATTGATGCAGGCATCGTCTCATCCTCTGTCTCCATTCTCCCACCCTTTTCTCTGCAGAGGCCCAGGCAACACCATAGTACAGTGTGGTAGGAAGTGACTCTCTTTTTAAAAGAGCAAAGACTCTGTTGTGTGCATCAGCAAAACATGTGAAGTTTAAGGCCTTAGTGGCAAAAGCACATGCACATATGGGCGACCAATTGTTACAGATAGGACTCTGGGCTACTCTTGTATCATCGAGGGCCACGCTTCGACCTTCAGCTTTGCTTTGATCGTAAGAGCATCCCCTAATTTAGACACCTCAGAACGAGAATTTGAACGCACTGCAGGAGTTATTTGTCCGTCTGAGAGGCTGTTAAAGCGAGCGGGTTAGGAGCAGCACAACCTTTCAGTTCCACAGGAGACAGTTAGAGACTCATGAAAGGATGCAACCAAAAACCATTAGAAGGGCAACGTGAAAGCTTTCCCTATTATAGTCTGCACTACACCAGGCTTCAACTGCATCATCAGCCAAAAGCTGTCACCACTCTGCTGGGTCTGGGTTTGGCTACAGAACAAGCAGTTCCTTCAGTGATGTAAAACAGGCTCATAGTAATGAAATGACAGGATTTTGGGTATATAAAGAGTGTTATTAGATAGAAGTTTTCTATTTTAAAGATCTGATAGTTTTAGTGTATAAGTACACTTCAGCAGAGCAAATGTTTTCAAACACAGGGATGCAGGCAAGCTACTTGAGGCATTCCTCTCAAATAATTACTCTGCCCTGCTGCCTTATATAGTAGACTGAACTGGCCACTGTATTGATGTTTTGTCTTTCTGGTATTGACAGTCTGTCCATTTGTGTGCCCTTTCTGCTCTATAGGATGTATAGGAGACGGAACAGACCAGAGGAGGCCTTAAGCCAGTGTGAGAAGTCTCTACAACTACTGAAGGACTGCGGTCAGCCGGAGAAGACGTGCTCTGTTTATAGGGACATGGCTGCCATTGAACAGGACAAAGGTCATTTGGACCGAGCCATAGAGCATCTCTCCAAGGCAAGTGGCATTACACATTGTACACAACCTTTAAGCATATATGTATATATATATAAAGACATGAGGGCTTCTTGAGACGGTGCCAGGCCTTGTTGCTAGGTTATGTTCCCACGTCTCTAATTTGGTCATATGTGATCTGTTTTATTTCACGTGGGGGTTTCTGCTAGGCTCATGCCATTGCTATGAGTCACAGCCCAGAGGAGCTAGAGGGGGCTCAGATCTCTCACAGCCTGGCCCTCATCCTTTCTGCGGCAGCAGAGCCTCATCACAATGGTGAGTTTATTCACATACACAAAGTAGACCTGAGCAATGTGTACAAGGGGTTAATCAGGCTTTGAATCTCCCATTGTCTTTCTTTATGTGAAATTCTTTAAGATTGTGTTAACTAGACTTACAATAGCCTTATTGAAGACATGCAAGTTCAGTCCTGTCAGTATGGTGTAAGTAAGGTGTATGCTCCATGGCAGCTACGTAAAGCATAACATCTGGAAACGAAGACAGTTAGAATATTGCTATTAGTATTTTTATTAATAACATCAATACTATTACTTCTACTATTGCTTTACATATCTATGTGGCACTGTACTGTGCTGATGTGTGTTCTCTTTCCTCCTGCTTTCGCTCTCTCTGACTCTCTCTCTCTCAACCAAAATCCTGGTTTTGCTCGAGGTTTCTGCCTGTTAAAAGGGAGTTTTTACTTGCCACTGTCGCATAGTGCTTTCTCCTGGGGGTCAAGAGTACAGTCTAGACCTGCTCTATATGATAAACGTCCCTGAGATAACTTTGTTGTAATTATATACAACTATATATATATAAAAATAAAACTGATTTGAAGGTAGAAAAATGCTCATTGCATTGATTCTGTAACAATATATATGTTTTCAGTTATTCTGACAATTATTTCTGTACTTTAAAATATCATTTGTTTTTCTCCATGCTAATATAGACTCTGCAGGTCACTACTTTGAGCAGAGTCTAAGTGCATACAAAAACTCTGCAGGTCCACAGGATCCTGCCTTTCTCGCTGCCCAGGATGATTTCTGTCGTTTCCTCCTTTTCAATGGCCAGCAAGAGGTTACACACACACACACACACACACACACACACAAACATACAAACATACAACGCGAGACAATGCCACTACAGCGATTTCCTCACCATAGACATCTCATATTTTTTCTCATACAATTTTGAAACACGCATACGATTTTCATTATTCTTACGGTTTTGTTCAGAGAGCAGCACCACGGAAGAACTCTGAGTTTGTGATCCCCAAGGGATTTATTCCACCTGCTAAACCTGGTGTGCCTCTCACCACTGATGCCAGGAGATGATTTACCTATTTTCACTGTGCCATTGCAGAGATGTGTGAAGATCCAGAGAGCTTCTCTAACTACAAAGAGATCTACATTCGGTGACCTGAGTGCTGAGGTAGCAGACACCCTTCAGTTGATAGGAAGTGTGGAGATGACTGAGGGTAGGATGAAGCAGGCACACAGGACCATGACAAAGGTAGTCACAAGTTATAGAACACAGACAGCACAACTGTTTGTCTTGGTTACAACATATAATTGCATATCATAAATGCTGGACAGAGTAGAGGTTATTGCCGTCCAACGTGACACTGCCAAAGCATTTGGGAGGGTTTACTAAAAGGCCAGGAGTCAGCGGGTGTGTCTATCTGCACCAGTGAGACGTCTGTTCAAAATATACACACAGAGTCCCTGTCATATTGAGATGAGCTATTTCCACCATCCCTAAAGCTCAGTGCTATCAGAGTCGCATGCTAATCTTGGAAGGGTGCAGTGTGCAGAGTTGCCCTCAGTGGTGTAAAATATCACACAGAGTGACTTTGTGTTTCCTCAGTCTGGATGGAGCCTGACAGATGAGCAAAGACAACTTTGGAAGGAGAGTGGCAGTTTGCTAACTGCTGTCAATTAAAGGGACACTGACCCCAATTTGTGCGGCATGTCATTATGTCCTTTGAAACAAAAGTGACATTCCTATGTCTTTCAGTACACATGTGATTAATAAACGGCAGCCTTTTAGTTCAATCATGTCCCTCCTCCCATATCTGCTGCTTATGTAATGGATGTTTTTCACATACAGCGTGACTGCGTACGTTTGCTGCGTGAGCTCAGTTCTGCCGCCCATCAAACATACTAATATACACCAGTAAATGGTGATTTCTTCATACTAGTAATGACATCCCTGTAAGTTAAGGAGCCCGGTTGCTATGTTTATTTGTTATGGTGCAGCGGGGGGTCCAAGTCCCCCACTGACAGTCAGGGCTCACATCTCTCTACACCACATCCGACTAGTAACCTTTCTGAAGTACACTGACACAGCGCAGATATGTCAGGACATATTTTTCTTGTCATGACTCCATCTGAACTCTGAATGAGTAACTTTTGTTTTTCCAAGGGAAACCTGGCTCATACAGTAGATACAGCATATACACTTTACTAAAAAAAATGCAGAACAATGGTACACATACAGACATAGACTTGACATTTCCCCCTTCCTCTGTAGTACTGATGAAAAAAAAAAAGGGCTTCCATTACATCAACCGTAGCAACAGTGAAAACATCCAAGAGGCCATAAAGAGCTGTTCCAGATTGTGTTTTGCTTTCCCTGGTGAAGAGGGAAACTAAACACTCCCTGTTTCCTGACTTTAACAAAGTTCTCCGCACATGATTGTAAAAACGCAGGCAGGCTTCTATCATGTCTGTTGCGTCACTGTGTGTGTGCACACTGTGTAATCAAATACATGTGTTTGTGGATAAAAGTTGAGACTTTTCTGGATTTTGTTAAATTACGCAATATTTTCTGATGTCATAGAGCGACGCAGTCACCGCTCATTACTCTCATTTGATTGGACCACACTAAATGTAAAGTGGAAAATGACTGAGTTAACTATCTCAGATTCCTGGGTTTAGAGCCCTTGCAATATATCTAGTAGATCCGCTTGTTGACCCGACACTCCCGAGTGGTCAGCACAGGTGTTATCTAAACCTTGGAGTGCGACAGTGGTTATTTTGAGATGTTTAGTGCATTCACATGTTGCTAGGTAGTATTTATTCCCCCATGAATGTGAGTTGCACCTCTCATCTTCCACTGACCACTCACTCTGCTGTCATTCATTTTTTAATTTTTAATTTTTAATTTTAGTGCCTGGAGGTCCAGTGTTTGTTGTACGGCCCTCAGGACAAGAAGACAAAAGCAACACAACAAGCTGTGGACATGTTGGCCCGGTAAATCTACTCTCACTAATTATACAGCGCTTTACAGTGTGCCAAGACTTTTCATTCTCCTGGTGATACATTGCCAGTCAACTGATTTAATTTAATAGAATGGTTAATTTAGAGGAGAAGGTGAGTTGAAATAACAGACATACAGCTCTGGAAAAAATTAAAAGACCACTCCAAATTTTCCAAAGTTCATTTTACTCAAACACATACCTATAAATAGTAAAACCAGAGAACTGATAATTTTGCAGTGGTCTCTTAATTTTTTCCACAGCTGTATTTAAGTAATGTTTCATATATTGTGTGTTTTGCAGAGCACCAGAGGTTGCTGAGAGACAACAGAAGAAGGTAGAAAGACAGCAAAACCATCCAGTTGTACCATCCAGTGGCAATGATGGACACTCTATGTCGGACTATTGAAATTTTCTTTTTTTAATTTGTCACTACAATAACATTGCAGGTTTGAACCGAGAACTACTGACATACTTTAAAAAAAAATTTTTTTAAATATATATATATGTGTGTGTCTGTTAGAGATAATACAAGCAGCTACCACTTCTGAAAATTGCTTGAATTGCACTAGTCATGTCCACTGAAGGTATGATTTCTTTTTTTTGTCATTTTGTGCATTTGATGAAGTAAGTTAGCGTTGAAGAAATACTCGCACTCAGAAAACATATCGACAAAAGGTTTTAATTGTGTTAAGATATGAGTCAATTTCCAAACACGGTCGGGAACCTTTTCAACTAAAGCAATAATGCCATTTGTTCAATGGAAATCATAATGTCAATAAAAGCAATGATGTTGGGCTATCCATGGTGACAAACACTTATTGATTCATTTCACTCATTAAACATTCTTTATACATCAATAGCTTTTCAGATGTACACCGTTTCTTGTGTTGTGAAATGGCACATGGTATCCAGATTACATACATATACAGTAACCCAACAGATTCCTTATTAAGCCACAATGTAAGTGCACTGATGTAATAGTGTGTTTAAATTACTGCAGTTTGCAGATGGGATCATGTATGGAAATATGTTCTACCTGGGCACTTAAATGCAAGAAGTCTTTTTAACTGAGGTTTAATTTTGTAAATGTCTAACAATGTACATATTCATAAAAGCACAGCATTTTCGCTAAACATTGCATTTCTGCACTTTTTTTTTTTTAAACATGATAGTGCCGAACAGCTAATATGTGAAGACCTTGCCCAATGGTTACTAAGTGTAAATTTTGCAACCACACAAATGTGCAAAACATGTAAGCTGACTGTAATTATAGTGGACCATTTCTGCCTCTGCAACTAGTACAAAACACAGCAAACCCCAATTGACATTCAATGCCATTAAGCTGATCATCCAAAAATAGTCACAGTCATGACCAACCACACTCTTAAGTTGCCGCAAAGGTGAGTCCTTCAAGCAAACAAATGTCTACGAGCTAAAGGTGTCCAGACAAGACATACTATATTGAATGCGATTAAATTTTCTTTAACAACACTATTGCTGAATCCTTTTAATTAAGATTGCTACCTCTTTTCTTTTCATCTTACTATGTGAAATGTCATCTGAAAATGCCTAATAACCACTTTTAAGTCCCACATATACTTGCACTACACCTTGATTTCAGCATTCAAAACTTTCAAATTAAGACGACGTACAACCTTTTCCTCCACTCCCATTGTCCTCACTGTCCTCAGCTACAAGCTTAACTATTTTCTGTACTCATCACTAACAACTGCTTAAAATAAACTGTGTTCCATGATGTCGTATATACTAAAACCATTCCATTTGGCAGCAGTGCCCAAGTCAGATGAAAAATTAAAGCCCTGATCTGCAAACAGTGCACAGCACCTCATAATGCCAACTGTCAAATGCTGGTTTGCATTATATATATATGGACCAAGTAGATCCAACAACATGGCAGACACAGCCACAATGTGATGGTCAGTGTAATGGGGTGCTGTAAACTGCAGAAGGGACTGTTAAAGCTGTACAACACAGGTTAGTACAAAAATAGAGAAATCTAGAGAGAATAAACAAACCTCTTTGAAGATAAACTGCAAGCTATAAAAAGGTTAACACATACCAGCGCTGTACTCCATCAGTACTGACCAAGATAAGAATTTGCTATATGTAGATGTTAAAATTCTAACTTAAGCTAGCCCATATTAGTTAGCATTCAATATTTTTAAAAGTTGTACTGCCACAATTATTGCCATAGAAATGTTTATTAATCTGGTCATTTTAACTGAATTTTGCTTGAATTATGTATTCTTCGATACACCAAGTTTGATGTGACACACTCTAAGCAGGTAGAGGAACAGAGGCACCGAAATCAAGTGAATATATTCTGTAATGTTTAACTGCAAAACTTAAAGCATTGATACAGTGTCTGCTGCATCAGAACAACCTCTTTATATGCACCTCAACAATTAACAGTGGCAAGTACCGAGTTTGAAAATATTTTTGACTGAATTCCCTCTTAATCATCTGTCGTGCTTTCAAGGTAAACTGTTGCAACTCTTTTCTCTTGAGAAATCTTCGCCGGGGTCAGCTCTTGCTCTGAGGCCGCCTCAGCATGGCTGCCCTGTACGTCCATCTGGAAGCTGAACGACTTTTCTGATGGCCCCAGTTTGACATGTTTCTCAGTTACTTCAGACGCAGACTCTCCTTCGTGTGTGAAGCCTTCAAACTCTTCACCATACACATCATCCTCTTCTTTGGAGACTCTGATGCTGTATCCTCCTCCTCCTCCTGCCCCACCCTGGAAGGCTTTCTCAAGCCCTAGGTTAGAAGATCTGAGCGTTGCCATGATCTGCTCTTCAGATAGATCATCTCCTGCCTCCAGCAGCCCAGAGTCTTCCAGGGTTTGAGTCATGTTCAGCTCTGCAACTATAGTCATGGTGCCATTGTCACTTGACTGTTGCACTTTTTTGACATTGACAGCCACATTCTGTGGACTTTCACTACTCACTTTTGTGAGGAAAGCCAACTCCTCTCTCAGTGGACCCGACACTGAGCTTTGTAGTTTCTCTAGAGCTCCCTTCAGCTGATCTTTGGGCTCCAAAGAGTCCTCTCTCAGGAATTCAAGCATCGACTCCTGCACTATAGGGGAGACACAAACCTCTTCTTCAATGATGCACTCTGGGAAACTCTCTTTGCCAAACGAGTGATCACCTGACATTAACTTGTATTCGTCACTTTCCTCTACAGTCACTGTTTTCAGAGGAAGATCTTCATCTTGATAATACCTCTCATCTGACAGGTCATCTACGATACCATAATGGCCATACGAGGTAATGCCAGCACCCTCCTCGGATTCAGAAAGGTTATCATCTGGTGTGGAGACAAAATACTCGTGAGGCTCTTGGTCATGGGAGAAATATGAAGATTCACTCTCTCTAGAAACCTCTTGAACTTGTACAGATCCACCCTTGCAATGATCTGTATCTGTCGCGGAGGTTTTCATGGCATCACCATCACTCATCTGAAATTGAGCATCGTGAGTGACATCTTCAAGCTCCTCAATTTGGAAATATGTTGAAGAGGGCTCATAAAAGCTAGATCTGGACTTCTGTTCAAACTCAAGCTCCTCATCAGTGTGGGACTCCACTGGTTCCTCAATGATTTCCACATTGACAGACTTATTTTTCAGGCCCCCGCCTCCCTGCAGTCCACTTAGCAGGTTCTCGATCATGCTTCCTGTTGGAGTCTCCTTGATGTCCTCCAGTGACACCTTCTTAACGCCTTGGCTCAGTAGTTCCTGCAGTGCCGTTTCCTCAGAAAAATCCAGCTCTTCCTCTACTTTGGACTCCAGCACAATCTGTGTTTTAGTCGTGCCATCTTCCTGCTCAGTTTTCTCCACATGATATCGTACCTTCGATTCTCCCGACGAGCAAATCTTAGCTTCCAAACCTGCTGGTTTTATCACTTTCTCGATGATCTCCTCCACAGAAACAGAATCTAATATCTTTTTCTCATTTGGGCCTATCACAGACTCTGTTTTCCCCTTACCTTTGAACTTGCCTCCATGATCATTATCTTTCTCTCGTTCATCTGACACTTGCTTTTTGCTTTCTGTCTCAATTTTCATGCTCATCATTGGTGGTGACACCACTCTCACTGGTTTGGTCTCCGTAGTGGAGGACATGATGGGACTGATTTGGTTCTCTACCTGAGAGACCCGTTTGGTTTTCACAGTTTTATCCTCCGTTGTTGTTTTCTGCACATTTTGACTAATTTGGTTTTCACTCTGCCCAGTTTGTTTGTCTTTGGTAGTGCTGGTTGCAGGGGCAGAAGTGGCAGCCTGGGCTTTGGTGAATGAGATCATGTCCCTTCTAGATGCAGGACTCTGATGCCGAGCTCTGCCTGCAACTGAAATGGGAATGATCCTAGATGGACTTATGGACCCAGAGGGAGGTACAGGGGATCTTCTCAGGTTTGAAGTTGGCGGCGTGTACCTAATATTCATATGTTGTCTGGTGGTTAAGGTGGAAGCTCTTGGAGTGTAAGGATGGGCAGGCATCTTGATATCTGAGACAGAATGAAGTAGTATGAATAATTAGGTATATACTATATCTATATAGAATCTCAGCCATAACTTTATGACCACTGACAGGTGAAGTGAAGAACATTGTCAGTAGTGGGGATATACAGTATTAGGCAGCAAGTGAACATTTTGTCCTGGAAGTTGATGTGTTGAAGCAGCAAAAATGGGCAAGCATAAGGATGTGAGCCAGATTGTGATGGCTAGACGACTGCAGCTCTTGTGGGGTGTTCCCAGTCTGCAGTATTCAGTACCTCCCAAACGTTTTCTAAGGAAGGTGAATCAGCGACACGGTCAAGGGTCATGGTCTGATCCAAGAGAAGAGCTACTGTAGCTCAAACTACTGAAAAGTTGATGCGGGTTCTGATAGAAAGGTGTCAGAACATGTAGCTGCAGACTGGTCAGGGTGCCCATGCTGTCATAATGTTATGGCTGATCAGTGTGTCTGCGTATATATATATATATATATATATATATATATATATCTAGTTCACCATTTTGGGAAATACTCTTATTTTCTTTCTTGGCACAAGGTACATGAAAAGATTGATACCACCCTCATATCTATTTGGAAAATATGACGCTGGAGCCAGTAGCTTAGCCTCTCATCTTGTCATCATTGTGAGGTTGCCAGGCAACCAATGAAGACTCTAGAAAATCACTGCTCCTGGCTAAGGAATAGCCCAGCACATAACCCCCCACAAAACCACAACTTGTTGTTTTTACACATAGATATGAGAGTGGTATTAATCTTCTCACATAACTCTCGGCAAGAAGGCCAATAAGCATTGTTGGCAACATGTCAGACTATTCCTTTTTAAAACTAGTCTTACAATGTACTCTTGTGATAAACATGTTATAACTAAATACTTTTAAATACAGTACCTATTATTCTTTCTCTTTGATGTTGAGTCACCATCCTATGAGCATCTGACAGACCCACTCTCTCGCCTTCCAAGAGAGCCCTAAAAAAACAAGAGACAAAATATATTTGAAGACGAGGGCAAATAAGTAATTACATAAAATAATTTTTCCCATATATAGGGGAGAAAAGATCAAAATCAAATACCTCACAAGACGGTGTACTTCATTCAGCTCTGCCATCTCAACCCTCTCAAACTAAACACAGGCTTACAAGACGGTATGAACCCAGGACCTGGCCATATAGGGTGGTAATCATGAAAAGCATAACAAGCCACTCTCGCGTAATAAAGACCTTGTAATAATTTGCTTTAACAGCTCACCTCTCCTTGGTCATGCTTCTACAAACATACAACAGAAAACTAAAGTGCCTCAAAATGGAACAACCTCCCCGGAGAGTGCCTTCTGAAAGACTGAACTAAAAATAACCGCTACAACGCAGGGCTGTCCACGCTTCCCTATGAATCCCAAAGCAAAAGCTGACCTGCGACACATACAAAAACACATGCCACTGCCACGTCTCTGAGCAAACATTCTGTCTATTCCAAAAATTCAAAACGAACAAAATGTGTCTGCCATATACAGACACACTGGAGTGAGAAGTCTTCTAAAAAAAAAAATAAAATCCTGGGAATTGGCCTTATACTAAAAAACACAACTGTTGAAGACTGCATAGATGACCTGCCATCTAAGGTAAGAGGTTATTATGTGACAAGGATAACTTAAAAAAAAACAATCAACTGGATATTTTCCTTCAAACATGAAAATACAGTGTTTATTGACTGCTTTATAAATAACTGCCTTTCGGTAAAAATAGTCTGTTAGTATGTGACGTTGTGTGAATTTGGCCACGTAAGGAGTATGAAGATTAGACATGCCAAGCAATTACAGGGTATGAAAATGCCAGAAATAATTTGTATTACTTCATAAATACTTTTTTTTTTTAAACTACAAAGAGAAAGTTTAACCAACTCTATTAAAAATGCATGTGCTGTACTGTATTTATAAGATATAGTATAGATACACTGTGGTATATGTGAGCTACCACTTTACAGTTTATCTTGAGTGGTCAAATGAGAGCAGCCAAGACCACCAGGAAGGAAGCAGCTGATTTCTTCTACTGTGTTTGATGAAATCACTAATTAAGCTAAGAGTAACTTAAGGCAGTGGGGGGGCTGCTTTGGCCAGTAATCTGTTCTTGAAAGCATTAAAACAGGAGGAAATGTCTGCTGTGAAAATGTATATTCTACTTATTGTGATCATTTAGTTATCTATAGAACCATGACAAAATAAATACGCTCCTCACCTGTAGGCAGCCACCTCCATGCCCAGATCCATTTTAACCTGGAGAAGGTGCTGATGCTCTCGCATCTTTTCTGCAATAGTGTCAGCCATCACGTTCCTCTCATGCTCCAGCTGCTCAATAATCATCTAGAGGACAACAAGGCAAAAAAAAATACCCAAACATGTTTTCACTTTGCACATAGTTTAATTTTAAGCCTGTGGTCTGTCCATTGGGTTTTTCTTGTGTAGCTCTGCAATTTCACTGAAACTACAGTAATCATTCTGCTCTCTTGTCAACCATAAAGTGTGTAACCACAGTTTATTTAACTGTAGCCTACAGTGTTCACGTTATAAATCTGTGACGTTTCTGTTTCGAGTCCCCGCCACTTATTTGTATTGACTTGTAATGCAGAAAGATGGCGAACTGGATGAACACTTCCTGTCAAAATTAAGTTTGCTCCCATTACCAGACTGCATTAATCATTTACTCCAGCGACTGACTCTGTCAGATGTGCATGAGCCTGTTCCAATAACATTAAACCTCCTACAACAGATGTCACGCTCAATTCAAAATTTTACCACGGGGTTAAACTATGAGAAATACTGCAGCCATCCCTACAGTGTAGTCATTTGTAACTGACTGCCCTGCTTAGGGCTCCATCTTTAGGAGGCTAATAAGGATTTGTCAGTCTGACAGCTAATTGGTTTAAGTGGCTGGTGTAATCCAGCAGCTTTAAAGTACTGGGGAGGTAAAATGCCATTTAGCTCCTCAAGCTATTCAATCTTTTCATACTGAGGTTAAATGTTGCAAGCAGGATCCCATGTGTTTGGCAGTTGAGGGAACACAAACGTGTCGGGCACCACTTAATATTGGTAATGGCATTGTGTTTTCGGGGTGGGCAACATCAATTGCATGTGGGCAGCTGAAGCCAGAATAAGCCTAGTTACAGGATGCCAACATAGTTATAGAACTTTCACACTACATTGTGATGATATGATTATTTAGACAATAGTTTAAGCTTATGAATCATTTTGATCTTTTGTAGCAGCTGCATCAGTGCGTTTAAGGATTGTGGGTGTGGCAGGGACAGTGGCCTAGTCTCTCCCCCCCTCTCATGGCTCAGTGTGATAAAGGGAGATTATTATGTCTGTATATTTTTATATTTGTAATACATATTCATCCCTTGGCCCGTCTGTGAAACATAAATCTGGGCTTTCTCTGTCCTACTCTGTTTAATGGACTGTTCCTCACCTGATAGTCACTGACGTCCACTCTGAATTTTTCCTGCATGTGCATCAGCTGTTCTTCAAGATGCATCTGCATCTGGCCTTGTTTTTCCGCCTCTGTGCGCAATTTGTCCAACTCTGAGGCATACAGCATCTTTTCCCTCTGCAGATCACCCAGCCTCGCCTGGTCCCCTTTAATGGACTGCTCCATCTCTTCCACCTTCTGCTGGTACATTTCTACGGTCTCAATCCATCCTTCGGACAGACCCTGGGCAAACTCTTGCACCTCTTCCACGGAGGCCGCCGGAGGCCCCCGGTAAGTTTGCGTGAAGGTGGGTCCCACCCGGGACTCCACCTGACGCCGGAGACTGTCCTTTTCTCGTCTGTGCGCATCCTCCAAGCCTCGACACTCGTTCTGTAGCTGGACTAAACGCTGCTGCAGCTCACTGTTGGTGTTGTGGGCGAGCTGAAGCTCCCTCCCGCAGCCCTTCAGCTCGCCACTGATGTCTCTGCACACCTCCGTCTGCTCGCTGCACAGAGAGCGGACCGTCTGCAACTCCCGCCACAGCTTCTCCCTCTCCATCTCTGCCTGCGACTTCTCAAACGACAGTTGCCCCACCATTCGCCTCAGGTCGCGCATCTCGTCCTTGTACTCGGGCTCCCGGTCCGCCCTCTTCGCTTGTCTGAGTTTGTTTATTTCAGTAATAAGATGCGCGTTTTCCTGCTCCAGCTGCTTCGTTCTGGAAAGGTACTGCACGAGTCTGCCGTTGAGCTCCTGCAGCTGGTGCTTTTCGCTCTCAAAGGTTCTCTTGAAAGGCAACATTGTGGCATCTAATTGTAAAAAAAAAAAAAAAAAAAATGAAGTGCGTTTAAAAATGTCTGTATGTTACTTCGGTAAACAGCTTGTCCCGCTGTGGTTTGCGTGCGCGTTGGAGGGCACGACTGTGAGGTGAAGTTGCGATCAGTGGCCTTTGACAAGTGCAGGAGGGAGGAGGCAGGAGGGAGGAGGCAGGAGGCAGGAGGGAGGAGGCAGAAGGCGGGTCCTCCCTCAGGATCGTCCTCACGTCGTTAATACCTGTGAGACTGTAAACAATATACTAAAGCTGGAAATGTATATTTACCTTTTGTGTTCATGTTTTGCCCCAGAAAACTGCCTTTTGTTGTATTTTAATTTATTATTCACGATGTGTTTTTAAAAAGGGAATGCAGCCAGGTTTCAGATTTTTTTTCACCAATTCAAATTGCAATAATTATTACAAAGTACGATGTGAATATTAGAAATGGTGAAAACAAAATGCCGTGAAAACGAAACTGCAATTAAGTCTTATTATCAGGAAACTTGTTTTAGATCTGTAGAAGCTGTAGTTGGAGCTTACCGGAGGCACCGGAATGCATCACACGGTCTTTTCATCATTTATTTGCCAGAGAATAGCCCCCCCAAGTGGACGGAAAGGTGAGTTGCGGGAGCCAAACTTTGTTTTTCAGTATCTGACATGATAAGTGCGCAACTCTGCAGACTGTAAACCGGACTGCGATATGAACGGAGGCGAAACTGTGGTAGTTACAGGTAAAGTAATAATAAATACACGAACCTTTCAAATCTGCCTTCATTTTGAAGTGTGATTAGTAATCACATTACAATTTTTAAGGTTTTGGACCTTTCAGACAGTTCTTGTTGAATCCCAGCTGGGAAGCAGCCCAGGTAATGTTTACAAAAGCAAACAGTTAAATGCCCACTGTGAGACATAAACACTTAAAATGTCAAATATTTCATTATTTAAGGGGTTGAAGTCGCTGGGATTGGGAGAGCGGACTGATGTTTACATCAAGGAGGTACCAGTGAGTTATGTTAAGACTCAGCAAATCATTGCTGAGGTTTGGCAAACTCTTAACCCAAAGGTAAACATATATTCAAGTCAAAACCAGGGCCGTCTCCATCTGACTGAAATACTTAGGTACCGAGTCACTCTTACCCATAATGTTTTGAGCAGATACCAAATTATCAATAATCAATTATTTGGATTATTTGAACAATTTAAATTCTATAAGAAATGTTATTCCCAATATATACATCTAAATGCTATTGTAAAGACTAATCCACACTACCAAGAATAAGATGAATCGCATTCTTTAGTTTATTAATTTAAAACAACTCTTTATATTTTGTGCAAAAACACTAGAATCAAACTGTAAATATCCACCAACTGTTAGTTTTCCTACAGCCCTGGTCGGAATAATTGCTAAACATCAATACAATCTGGATATGGTATGAGAAGGTGAATATCTCACTTTACCCTGTGTGTGTGTGTGTGTGTGTGTCAGTTTGCTGTACATCTGGGCATAGCCAGAGGTTCCACTATCGTCATCCTGGAGCAAACGGCGAAGAACAGTGGATACAGAGACAAAGATGTGTGCGGCTTCAGCCCTGAAGGCCACTGCTGTGTGGAAGGAGGGCCAGAGGAACTGGACTCAGTCGTTAACATGAGGGCCGTCTCCAAAGAGTTCAAACAAGCAGGGAAGGATGTCATTTATTCAAGAGACGCTGGCAGGTAGGCATCTGTCCCTGCACTGTGTGTTGACAGACACTCAAGAATACAAGATAATCCTTTCTGTCCTCCATCTCAGGTACCTGTGTGATTTTGCGTATTACTGCTCGCTGTATCACGGCCACAGGAGAGCAGCCCTCATCCACGTGCCCTCATCTGGCAGCCTGACCTCAGCTGACAGACTGGTGCCTCTGCTGCAGACCCTCATTCGCACCATGCTCGAGCAGCTGGAGGACTCTTCAGAAACAGCATGAAGTGCTTCTAATAAAGACATTACGCACCACACAAACGGACGCCATGTCACTGAATGGGGTTGTGATGGCTGCAGCCACACAATTACAGTTCTGACTTACCTGGCTCGGAGCTCCTTCCTGGTCCAACAAAAGACTGGGCCGGGGGTAAAGCCAGACTTTTATGCTGAGGCCCTGTCCAAGGACTATACCAAGGACTCTGTCATCTTGGGGGGGGGGAATTAGGGTTTCCATAGGAGTCTTAGTGAGGGGTTATGCTGTCCTCCCCTGCAGGTGTTTATTGGTTTAATCACTGAGTATATAGATTTCCCTCAGGCCTCATTCAGGAGGTCGATTAGTTAAGTTTACACCCTGTTTTGTTAACTGGTTTTCACCATAGAGTTAGTTTTGTTTGACCTCTTTTAAGGGCCCTATTGTTCTTAAAGCAGTTTCTTTAGTTATTGATTTGTTATTGAAAATAAATCCTTTGTTTGCTACTTTAAGCCTGTGTCATCTCATGCCTTGACTGCCTGGTCCACCACACTGGCATTAGGGACCTATTTGTATCAACTATTATTAATGATTTAGACG